>RJWM01009136.1:0-69350 GCA_004363535.1 Dasyprocta punctata
TTCTTATATGTGACTTCATGCTAAAGAAAAGCTCTGCTACTTCAAATGCTTCCAAAGCCGCTGCTCTAATTTAACCTCTTCTTTTTACTAATGGAGATGTTGAGTCCTCAGAAGCCAGATGACAGTTCAGGGTTCCCTCCCCTGGCCCTGTCAAATGGTGTAGCCTGACCCTCCACCCCATCACTTAGATTCGGGTTGCATCAGTACCAAGTGATCTGTCACTTCTCTTTGGGGGCTTTTATTTCCTGTAGTCATTATTCAGTATCTACCTGCTTTGGGGATCAGTGCTTAAGCTAATGCTCAGAGACAAATGGCTTATGGGGGGCAGAGGAGACAGCTCAGATACCAGGGGCAGCATTTACAGTCTTATTTCCTGGAGGAAGCGAGGTTCTTTATGCAGGCTTCCCTCAGCCTCTCAGCTTAGCACATGCTCAAATCCATCACTGTCAAGTCAGCTGTGTGAGGGACAGCAGCCTCTGTTTCTCTGTCACTTACTTTCTTCTTCCCTCTCTCTCTAAGACTCAGCCACCAAGTGCTCCTAGTGATGTGCACCTTTCTCTACTCTGTGATCCTGGGGTTTGAGATGACCATTTTGTGACGCTTTGGTTCCCTCTCTCTCTCTTTCTCTCTGCTATGGTTTGTGTTTAGATGTTCCCCCAAAGCTTCATGCAGTCATGCAGGTGGGTTTCTCGAATTTGTGACTGATTCATGGTCCAATGCTGGGATTATGGGTGTGAGTGCTACACCCACACTAGGATGCGCGTGGCCTTTGTACAGTATAAAGGACAGAAAGAGTCTTCTTCACTCTGTGCTCCTCCCTTTTTGCTCTTGCTGCTTTTGCTGACTCCTGCCACTGTGAATCGTTGCCCCTCTGCCATCAGCCACTCTGCCTTGGAGTTACCCGAGTGTGGACTGAAACCTCCACAAGCTGTGAGTTAATTAAACTTTTCCTTCCTTAATTTTGGGTTTCAGGTATTTTGTCTCAGCAATGAGAGGAAATTAACCAAGTCTCTCTCTCTCTCTCTGTCTCTCTCTCACTATCTCTCTCTCTCTCTGTCTCCAAACATTTTTGACATCCTGGATGATACACAGAGGAATGACTGGATGTGGGCCCTTGGGACAGGCTATTAGATTGGTCTGTTTTGGTTTGGTTCGGTTCTGGTTTTAATTTTCCCACAGACACAGGCACAGCAGAGTGACTGCCCCTCACCTGGTGAGCCAGTTCCCAGAGGCAGTCTTCCCGGAGCAAGCCCTTGACTGTGCTTCTCAAACACAAACCCACAGAGCCCGGGTCCACATTCCCACCATGTCCTTTGCCAGACAGTCACGCTCGGGGTTACGCTTCCTTCGCCTGTCCTAACCACCCCAAGTGGGAGGGTCAAGGTCCCTAGCATGGTTTGCATTTCCAATGTTACCTGGGTTCTTCCAGTTGAAAGCTTTAAGCTTGCTAATCTCCCTCACTCACTTCTTCCTTGGCTGCAGTGTCCCCTACCGCCTCTGCACCCTGAGGGGCCCCCATGCTCCTCTGTGCCCCCCCAGGACTGGCACGCTCTGTCCTTTTGTAGTCCCTGAGTATAGTGAGCTGTCTTCCATGGTCATCGCCTTCCTCGGCCTCCCTTACCTAAGGAGTAATAGTGGTGCCTACTGCGAAGACTGCCCTTCCCACTTTTTGATTTTCTCGCCCATGTTCCTTTTTGTCGGTGTTAAAGACACAGCCACAGAGGGCAGCAGGGGTTGTCTCAGACACCCCATTTCCTTCAGAGCCCTGGGGCACCTGGGGGAAGGCACAGAAGAGGTAGATGAGGCT
Organism: Dasyprocta punctata; assembly: GCA_004363535.1. NCBI lineage: Eukaryota > Metazoa > Chordata > Mammalia > Rodentia > Dasyproctidae > Dasyprocta > Dasyprocta punctata. The sequence continues at coordinate 1,808 of RJWM01009136.1, forward strand.
TCCATGGTGTGTTGCTTTCTGCCCACAGTCTCAGTTCAGGGTTCCCGTAGAAGGGTTTGGAGGGCCCAGGATAGAGTCATCCTCCTGACTGTGACACTGCAGGGAAAGGACACTGAGAAAATCCAGCAAAGGGAGAAATGCATATGGAAATGGATGTTGGGAGGGAACCAGGTACACATGAGCTGTGTCATTTCCTCAGCACCGCCTGGCAGGGACACATGGAACACACTGTCACCACAGGGAAGCTTGTTAACACCCACTAGGAGCTGGGCACCTGGGCTCCAGCTTCTGGGCATGTTCTACACACAAGTCCAAATCCCAGAGGGAAAGCAGGTGCCAGCACAAAGCACATGACCTGTAGCAACAACTCTGCATCCCTGGGAGATGGTGGGGACTCTCCCCAGATCCAAGGTCCCAGACATCAGCCTTGGACAGCCTTGGCAGCAGCCTTTTTCAGGAAAGGGTCACTGGCCCTCCCACGAGGAAGGGGACCCAATGCGTGGCAATGTGGAGGAGTCTGGACCAGTGGGAGCCTTGGAGTGGGGTGTGTGGGATGGGAAATGGGGGTGACTGAAGCCCAGAGATGAGTGCTGTCTTCTGCACTAGCAGGGAGCAGGGCTTTGGAGGGGTCTGCAGGGAGGACCTTTGTGCTCTGGTGTGAGAGAAGAAGCAGCCAGGCAGTGGGCCTTTTCATGCCTGACCCTCCTAGCACACACAGACAGCTACTCTTCCTTACATGTTCATATGCACACGCATGGACACGCACTCTCACTTACACATGCCCTTCAACCCAGGACAAACGTCTAATGATTATTTCATGGCTCAAACCATGATAGAAATTCATGAAAGGCAGTGATAACTATTAAACTCAGAGCACAAAAAGCCTCTCCCTAAATGTGAAAAGTATAACAAAGAAAAGGAATAAGTGAGTTTAATAGCCATGAACCCATTTCACTATGAATGGACTTACTAGCATGCAGGTTGACTCCTCAAAACAGTAAGGGAAAAGACTCTTCAGAAATGACAACAGTGAAAAACCCTCGTACATAGAACTGATACTTGCTGATTAACTGCTGCCTCATTCATTGCTGGCACTGGTCAGTTCTTGAGGCTGGTCCAGGTCATCAGCTGAAAAGCCAAGGAGGAGAGGAAGGGCCTGTGGTTTAGAACAGTGATCTCCAGCATGTCTGGCCCCAGGGATGAACTTTGTGGGAGGGACCTTTCTTCCATGAGTGGGTGCAGGGGATGCTTTCAAGATGGTGTAAAGGAACCACAGCCCAGATCCCTGGGATGCCTGTGCAGTTCAGGGTAGGGTTCCTGCTCCTCCGAACATCTGAAGGAAGTGGTCTCAGGCCGTCATGGAGCAATGTGGTGCAGCTGAAGTACAGATGAAGCTCTGTTCCCTGCCTATCGCTCAGCTCCCGCTGGGCAGCCCATTCCTCTCAGGTCCCAGACTGGCACCCATCCATGGCCCAGGTTGGGGACCCTTGGTTTAGAGGATGGTAGACCTGTGCTCAATTTCTTCTCATTGGATTTTCACTTTCTCAGCCTTAGCTTTTTCAAGGTCTTCTGATCCAACAGGGTGGAGCATCCCAGGTAGGAGGAGAGGAGCAGGTGGATGTGTGGGCAGAGCCAGGGCCAGAGAGGAGGCTTGGACTCAGGTGGGGAGTGGGGGATGCAGGTGTCTGAAGCTGAGGCCAGAGCTTCTACGGTCCCGATACCCCTGATCCAACCACTAATCTCGCTCTTTCTTGCCTTTTCAGGACAGATGTCCAGGTTCACGGGGCCCTGTGGGGGAAGCTTCCCTGTGTCCCACTCAGCGCTGCTGCAGGGCCAGCAAGTTTTACTTAGCACATAAAGCAACTTACACTGGTGAGTATTTGAAGACTCCTAGCTCCCACATACTGATATCCAGCTCAGTCACGACAACTAGTTCTTTTAATAAATTAACCACCTGGTTATTTTAATATATTTAAATTTCTAGTGAATAGAGACTTCTGGCTGATGGCCATGATGTTTGACAGAGCAGTATTTGAAAGTTTCTTAAGTGTCTAAGAGAGGAAAAACAATTAGTCATGGTGAACTCTGTATGGAGTCTAACGCCGGTCAGTCGGTGCACAGAATTCTATCCATCGGGTCTGTGAAATCTAGTTGTGTCACTGCCGAGGACATAGCCGAATGCTGTCTCTGGAACCTTGCAGCTTGTGAGGAATGTAGATGGTAAGGCACGCGAATTCTCTCAGACCACGCTGGTGTGGGAGCTGTCCATGGTAGGGGAATTCCTCAGGACAAGCGCTGGGAGTGGGTTCCTTTTCAAAACAATATCCTGGAGGGCTGAGACCTGGGGATCAGACTGCAGTGCTCACCCAGTCCCGATGGCAGGGAGGAGGCTCTGAGAAAATATGTGATTTGCACAAATCACACTCGGGTGACTGAATCACTTTCTCTGCTCTCACCTCCTTCCATGCAGGTGAAGCAGACGCTAGGAGATGGAAATGCGGGACAGGACAGTGTAGAAGTCCTCACGGTCCCATGGTAAGTGGCTCTTGTTTCAGCTCCCATCCCAGTAACTTTCTCTTGAATATAATGGATAAGGTTATGATTTCAAGAGCCTTCTGTACCTAGGAATATTAGGAGCAGTGCATCTTTCTGCTTCCATGTGTGCTACCCACCTCTCTGGCCCTCTCCCCCAAATACACACACAATGAGTTATAGCATAAATTGAGGCAGACTGGATTTTCTTATATGCAGCTAATTCCACTTGGGACTAATGAGAGAAAAAAAAATGGAGTCTAATCACTTCTGTCACTCACAGATTATCTTGTCGTTTCTGGAGTCCTTTCTCATTATTAGTCTCCTGATGCTGATGCTTCCTCAAGCACATGAAGTCACCACAGTCTCCACAAATTTGACGGTCAGCAAGGTGGAATCATTGGTCCATAGACACACAGCTGAGAAGAAGCAGAAACAGCTGGAGTCCAGGATGGGTCTCAAGATTAGGGTGGTGCTGGGCTGGCTGGAAGGCCCCCCCATAGTGTGTGGTGCTGGATTGGGGGGTGGGCTGTGTGGGCTGGGAGGGGTTTCCCCATGTGCGATGTGTCTGGAGACACGGTTCTCTCTGAGATCCTACACTGAGCAGGACGGGCTCTTTCCACGGAGAAGGAGAGGGCAGTGTGGACACAGAGGGGCAGCCATGAACTCGGTTCTTTGCACACCACACCTGCTTGGCTGAAGCTGGCAGTCACCCTCTTGGTTGCTGAGTAGGAATGTGGCAATCTATGCATTTTTGACTTTCTGCTGTGTTACGTGCTTTTTGTTTTATTTTAAAGATAGTAAAATACAACAGAGCATAACAGAACAAAGTCAATTAAAATAAAGCAGTGGAACTGATATAGAACTTCAAAGATCGATAATGCGGGTACAATAGCTACTATAGTATATCTTGTTATCTTCAGACTAGCTGACCATTCCAACAGGTGTAGTAAAATTGAACCAAAAAACAAAACAGAATAAAACCAATAAAAACAATATAAAATAAAGCTAATAATAAAAATAATAATAATCAGAGTAAAGCAAAATGGTGAGAACCATCTTAGGCCTCGAAGGCAGGACAGAAGAGAGTCCTCCATATTTGCCACATTGGCTACTGTCATTTTCCAATGAGAGATGTTACGTGCTTTAAGGTGAATGCTCATGTGTTTGCTTTCCAGACCAAATGGCTCCTTCTATGAGATCTTACAAGAGGACTTCGGAATCAACAACAGCAGTGACCTGGCCAGGGTTCAGCAGATCACCTGGCAGGTAGAGTACCCAGCTGAGGACTCCATGAGCGAGCTGGTCGTCTCCGAGATCTTCGTCAGCCAGACGACCTTTGTGGGCATCGTCCCTCTCACAATGGTGAGAACCTGGGGCTCCAGAAAAGTGTGTCATGGAGGCGTTTTCTCTGAATGCTTTTATTTCTCACAGAAACACAAAACATTGCATAATGTTATTTCTCATGCATTTGATACACCCTGTTTAGCTACAGATAATATACCTAATTACATCTCACTTACCTGCCTTCCGTGGTGGCTCCCTGGAAACTATTTAGGGTCTACTGTGCAAGTGCCTTCTCTCTCACGCGTGGGTTCTGCTGAACTGTTCCTGGGAGCCTGTCCCTTACTGTCCCCCTCTGTGTGTGGACTAGGACCAAGTTCCATGCTCTGGGAAGGGGGTTTCCCTGAAACGTCTCAGGCCATGAGGTGAGAAGAGCAGCTCTATGCCTAGGACCAGTCCCTGGTCAATCGGCTTTGCCCTGAGAGTCCCAGGTGGCCCTGGGATTGGCAAACCTTCAAATGCAGCTGGATGGACCGAAGCAGCCTTGTTGGGAACTGAGCAGCTGAGCCTGGATGGGCTCCCAGAGCCCATTATCCTGCCTCCATGTCTACTTCCCTGCCTGGAGGAGGTTGATTCCTTCCCTACGGTTTAGTCAAAGCTGTTCTTGTGATCATATGCAGGGGCCACTCTGGGAAGGTTCTGAGACCCAAAAATGACCACGATTTTCCTTGAGTGGTCCATGGGAATGACAAGCCTGAAGGACTGCCTGCAGAGAGACGGATCCATCATGGGGCTCTCGTGGCCACTCGGGAGGATGCTAGGCTGCAGCTAAGCTGAGACTGCAGAACGCATTACGGTCCTCTTGGAACATGAGGATGCGAGGCTCTGGAGGAGCTGTTCTCAGGTCATCTCCCACTCACCCTCCAGTACCTCATGAGGGGCCCCATGAGGGAGATTCCTACTGCTACCCAGGATGGATGGAGTCCGGGACTCTGTGTAGCCTCCCTCAGAACAGAGCTTAGAATATCCAGCCATCTGTGTGCGGCCAACAGTGGTGCAGACCTGATTGCGCTGCAATCATCTGACTTCTCATGTCTCAGCGCCTCCCTTTCTGAGTGTAGGCAAGGACATATTTATGAGCTGAAGCTGGCCTCCATCTTGCCTTGCTCGGTGTGTGCTTGGCAGCTTCAGATTCTGCACGTCAGGAAGAGCCCACATACACTCTGTACTGGTTTGGTGTTATTTCCTGGGATTTCAGTGTTGGAACCCAAGGGGAATCTGGGCAGTGTTCATCACCATCGTTGAAGTCGTAACCTAGATGCGTGCCGATGGTCTTTCCTATGATGAATTCTGCATCCTTGGGCCTGAGTACTCAGCCCTTCTATTTAGATGAAACTTATTTTCCCTAAATGTGGAGATACCTGAATCCCTCTTTCATCTGGTTTAACTCAGTCATAAGAGAGAGACCATCCCTGGGCACCCAGCTGGGACAGGGACCGCACATCCCTCCTCACCTTTTGATATCTGTCCATTCTATTGCCCTTCTTCATGTCCTCGACAGGCCTGGTGCCCATCTGACGAATAGGATTCATCGTCTACCTGCTTTACCAGACACTGAGTTGCGGTGCGAGTTTTGGGTAATTTTTCCACATCTCTCTCCCCAACATCCAAACCAATGCCTGGCACAGTTAGTATCTGGTGAATAAGTGGATTTGAATGTTTTATTCCAAGTCCTCAGGGTAGTTCATAGACAAGGCAGAGAGATGCTGTTCTCATGAGTGTTTGGTTTTGGGAGAGGCTACAATTTGGCAGAAAACATTTAAATCTAAAACTACTGTAAATCTTTTAGAATAGCATAGGGAAACATTTTCAGAAACTATGGCACGCATTCTTAGCTATGACATCAAATGGACTCTATCAAAACGAAAAAGTGTTTTGAAGGTGACTTTATAAAAACATTAAAAGATACTCAAGAAGTCAGCAGAAAATATTTGTAAACCACTTACATGACTGAATCCTTACATCCAGAATAAAGAAAGAACTCAAAAACCTCAATGAAATATAAACAACAAAAACAAAGTGACTCAAAAATAGAAGAAAATAAACAGATAATTCACTGGAGAGAGAGAGAGGGAGAGAGAGAGAAAGAGAGAGAGAAGAAAGGGAGTGAGTTAAGGGTGACAAACACATGAATGTTCAATATCATTACTCCCCAAGGAAATGCAAACTAAAGTCACAGTGAGATGTGGCTGCAACCTATCAGAAAGGCTGTAATAAACATAAAGACATCAACGCACACTGGTGAAGATGCAGGGTATGTGAATTTCTCTTCAATAACAGGAGGCAATGTAAAAAGCTTGGACTACTATGGAAAAGATTTGGAAAGTTTTTCATAAAACAAAACATTTACTTATCATGCAAACAAGGAATATTTATACTCAGTGTGAATTTTAAAACATGTTCAAGTCAGTCCTTTGGCCTGAAGCACTCTCCATGTAAAGACCAGCCCCCAAAAGTGATAGAAATGTAGCATGCATAGCACATCCCAAACCAGCTTCCCCAAGCATGGTAATCCCTGAAGCAGAGCAAACAGCGGCTGCAAGGTGTCAGAAGACAGCGGCAGCACTATGGGTAGTGGTAGTTGGCTTATGTGGTTAATCACGAGGTGGTTTTATTTATTTATTTATTTACTTACTTACTTATTTGCAGCACCGGGGATCAAACTCACAACCTTGCACCTGCCAGACAGGCGCTTAAGCTGCTGAGCCAAACTCCCGGCTCTGGTTTTTTGAGGCAGGGTCACCCTATGTAGCTCAGACCAGGCTTGTGCTCGTGTTGTAGCCCAAGGCGGCCTTGAACTCACAACGCTCATTCTACCTCAGCTTCCCCAGTGCTGGGATTAAAGGCGTGCACCACCACGCCCGGCTACGTGGTGGTTTTAATAAGCAAACATGATTTAGGTGCTCAGGCTGCTAAGTCCGCAGTTTGAATCATTCCCTTCGCTATTGACCCTCTTCCTGCATCGGTGATTCATGTCTTTCTCCCCAGGCCCAGGTTGCCTGGTAGATATGCCCTATAAAACACCACTGGTAGCTACAATTGCTTGGTGACACGATGATGGATAAGGTTCAGTGTCAACTCAATTGGCGTGGGTGCTCCCTAATGGATTAGTATAGCACATTTCTGTGTATGTCTGGGTGAGTCACAAGGGCATTTGATCCTTACCCCCTTTTCCTCTCTGGTACAGTTCTCCTCCTCTCATTCATCACTGCCGTCAGCTAAACAGCTTTGCTAGCCACGTCCTTCTGCTGCAGTCCTGCCTTTTGACCACGGACTGAAGCCATGACCTAATTTAGATTTCTCCTCATCTAAGTTGCAAGTAGTGGGCATCTGCTCTTGCATCAGCTTTATCATCATTGGACAGAACTCCTGACTCCCATGATGCAAAGGATGAGAGGATTAAATTGGCTCATGGTTTGAGGGATTCAGTCCACGGCTGGCTGGAGCCAAGGCAGAAACAACATGGTGGAAGAGTGTGGTGGGGCAAAGTTGCTTAGTTCACGGCTGTTTGGATACAGAGCAGGGGAAATACCAGGGGAAAAGGCAGTGAACCACACATAGACCCCAAGGTTCCACCTCCATGACCCACCAAAACTTACCAAGTACAGAGCTTTACCAGTCCTCGCAAGACATCTCAAAGCCAATCAAGTTGAAACTCCGCCCTAACTACCACAGTCCAAGCCACAGCAAAGCCAACCAACACAGACTCTGATGCCATGCACTTTACAAATGCAGCTGTGTACAGGTGCCTTTCTGTGGACCATGCTCTTCTGAGGCTCCCAGTGCATTGTGCCAGCTCGCAGTTGGGACCAACCACATCACCACTGAGCACTTCCAGTAAACCCACTACCATGGAGTCCCTAACAGGGCTTAGGCTTTCCCCCCACTCTTACTGCACATTTAGACATGCAGACGTGCTAAGGGACCTTCCCTACAGTGCGTGCGGAAGTGAGCGAAGTGGGAAAGGAAAAGGGGGAAATCCACTAAGGTGCTTGGTTCTGTTGGCTGGCAAATAGGAAAAACTTCTGCTGATGGAAAGTAGACAGAGCTGAGCCAGTTCAGGGAAGCTAGCGGCAGTTGTCAGCCAGCGGAACCGGGTGTGGACATTGGGTTCCTCTAGAGCAGGGATGAGGCTTGACATATTTCTAAGGCTCCGTCAATACCATTAATATTTATGACCAAGCTCCCAAAACGGGCTCCGGGCAGCACATCCATCAAAGGCTTCTGCCCTGGAATTGTTCTGTTTTGCTGGGCGATGAGCCCTGAATGGCAAAATTGAGAACAATTATGGGAAGAATTTTATGTTCCTGGTTTACATCCATTTATAGGTGCTAAAATAATCTAGATTCTGTATTCTGAAGCCATCATTTTCTGTCAGCAATCACCTCTCCTGTTGACAGGTGAACTGGATTATTTATCACAACCTGGAGTCATAAATATGCAAATGTTCCTGAGTGTGGAGAGACCTCAAGCTGCTCCCCAGTGCCTCCTGCTCCTTCTTAACTATGAGATTCTGCTCAGAAGCACCAGTCCTGAGCCCTGGCCCATGAAGCGTTTTCTGTATCCATGTCATTCTTAGAGGAACCATCTCTGCTCCACAACTGGGGAAATGTGGAGGTGCTGTGGGCAAGGGGAGTCCAGGTGCTGTAGTTTAAATCTTACCCACCAGTTTCTTAAGACTGATAACAGATCCGTGGCTCCTGCTCCTGTAAAGTACAGAAGTGATTCTTACCAGAACAACCTCAGCTACTCACCTGGAGGACCAGAAGCGGAGAAGACAGATGCACTATTTTATTTCATCACAACGAACACAATGAATTCCAGCAACTTCCTTTTATTAGTGTCCAAGTGTGGTTAGGAAAGAGACTCTCAAGTCATAGTGGGCTTGAAATTATTTCCTCCTGTAGAGTAGCAGCTGCAATCCTCAGTAGACCCTCATCTCTGAGCACAAGAGTTGTGTGTCAGTCTTGCCTGAAGCCCACAGCAAAGAAATGCTCCAATTGGCTGTTTTTTTCTCGGCTTGTTGCAGGGCCCAGCAAACTGTTTTTCTAAATGACTTTGATCTCACGAATGATCAAGATGGCATTTTTTGAGCGCCTTTAACTTCTCTTTTCCAAGAACGGGCATCATGGGGGGCAGTCCCAGGTGCGCCCACTAGATGGCGCCGGGAAACCAGGTTGCGGCCGCAGGTGTGCCCGCCCTTCTCCCCTCCTCCACAGGATCCCGGAGACCCTGCCCTGGCCTCTTCGCTCCAGTTAACTGATTGCGGCTTCCGGCGCTTTGAGTCCAGGGATTCTCGGTTTCCCCGCTGAGCCGGAGCAGAGCGAGGCTCCTCCTGCAGCCCAGGCAGGGCCGAGCCCTGCACCAGCCCCCGGGCACCTGGAGAGGTGTGGCCGCCCTCAGCGGGGACAGCTGCCCACCTTGAAGCCTGTGTGCATGCGTGTGTGCACGTGCGTGTGTGTGCGTGCGTGTGTGTATGTGCGCGCACTCTTTATCCCTGCATCCGTCAGTGGGCACTGGACGTCTCCGCTGATTTCACACCTTGGGCATTCTGAATGGTGCCGGATGAACCTGGGGATGGAGCCGTCACTCTGGCCGCAATTTCATTTTCTTCTGATAGAAATTCAGAAATGGGAATAGTAGATCATGCGGTGGCTCTACTTTTACAGTTTCGAGGAACTTCCATCCTGTTTTCCCTAATAGCTGTACTAATTTAAATTATTCATGTGCCAAGCATGAAAGAAATCCAGCCATTTGAGACAATACAGATGAACCCAGAGGCTGCCGAGGGAAAAAACTCAGACCGAAAGAAAAATGCTGCACCACCTAGCTTCTGTATAAAATCTTAAAAGGCTGAACTCAGAAACAGATTGGAGAAGGCTGGTTACCAGGGGTCTGAGGATCAGGAGAAGGGGAGAAGTTGATCAAAGGATTTAAAATTCTGGTTATAAGTTGTGCAATTTCTGGGGACCTCATGTACAACACAGTGACTATGAAATTTGCTATGAGAACAGATTTCAGGGATTCTCACCACACACACACACACACACGCATGCACACACACACGGAAAATGTAACTGGATGCAGTGATGGATATGTTAATTAACTTAATTGGGATCATTGATTCTCAATGAATACATATATCAAAATCTTAGCGCTTGAACAGTTGAGTATATTCAATTTTTATTTGTCAATTTTACCTTGCTAAAGTTGAAAGAAACAGCAAATTAACACATCAGCTGACAACAAGAGATTTTTGGATTTTGAAATTCAGAGAGAAAAACTTGAAGCAGAAAGACATCAAGGCTGGGAGGACTTACGCTGTCATTCCCGCTGCTGTGGCTGCAGCTCCCAGGGCTCCACCCCTCCAACCCCACCTCCTCCCACCTCTGCTCCTTCGAGACCATTTTAGGTGGTGAGATGGGCACCCTTTGTGGAAAGCGGGAAAAGGCTCTCTGGAATTTCTTCCTGCTTGTTTTGTGTTAGTACTTATTACGCTTGTGAAGGCTTCTGACCTTCGTCACCTGCTATGGCCTGATGCCACAACTCAGGGAACTTCCCAGGCTGGGGAAGTTTAGGGGTACAGGTGAGAGGCTGCTGCCTACACAGGGGAAAAATGACCACACCCTAGAATTCCCACCTCCTCAGCCTCAAGCCATCCTAAGGTGTGGCCTTGTGGGCGGGTCTGATCAGCCCACAGCATCCCCACCGTGGATCCCTTTCCCCAGACCCCCAGGTACAGCAAAGCTATGCTGCCTTTCTGAGGCCCAAGGAAGGGAAGACAGTGGTGTCTGCCTGGTCCTCAGGGGAAGTTGGGGTGCTGCCCCATGTTCGCAGCCGCTGTGGAGTCTGCTGGGAGCACACAGGCTTGTGGCCCTGTGCAGGTGCTGGCCCGGACCTCAGCCCTGTCTCTCACTGAGTTTGTGGATTCAGCCAAAGTCTGTCATCTTCTGCCTGCCAGTTACGTGAGCACCCCATTTCATCTCCGAGGCTAGGGCAGGGGATAGTGGTAGACTTGTCCCTGAAAAGCATAGGTCGAAATCCTTTTTCCTAAAGTTATGGTATTCAGAGGTGGGGACTTTGGGAGGGCTCAGGTCTGAGGGTGGGACCATCTAAGGGGTTAGTTATTTTATAAGAAAAGACAGGAAAGAGTTAAATGTCAGGAACAAGAGCGCTGCCATCTGTCAACCAGGAAGAGACCTCACTGGAGCTCAATCGCACTGGTGTCCCGGCTGGAGAATCCAGCCTCTGAACTGTGAGAAATGTTATCACTTGTTAAGCCCACCAGTCTGCGCTGTGTTTTTGCAGCAGATGAAATTGTGAGGTTGTGTCGGATATACCTTTAAGACCAACTTCAAGCAGTTCATCCTCTTCTACAAAGGACAATTTTAATTCATCTGGTTTATTCAGAAATGGGTTGTGGATCTGTTCCTTTCTAATTTGTGGGTCTTTTGTGTTTGGGAAGTAAGGCCTAAACATTTTTTAAAAACTGAGATAGGTGAGTAGGCACCCTTAAGGCCTTGAGTCTGTCTCTCTCAAGATCTCTGCTGATGTTTGACACCTAATGTTCACTTGTCATTCCTATCATTCCAACTTGGCTTTGAACGCAGCTGCTTTTTCTGCAAACGTAAACACAGCCGTCATTCCTCCCTGCAGTGACGGACTGAGTTCACTGGGCAGGTTAAACGTGGAAAGTGCATGAGCCACTTCTGGGACTCTTTCTGTGTTACTGAAATGTGATGCCAGCAGTGATCGCTTTTCTAAAAGGAAATCTCTGAAGCAGCTAACATAACTTGAAAACAGGGTGGCAGTCAACACTTTAGGAAGTGCCTCATCTCTGTGCCTAAGAGAAGACACGTGCTCTGTGTCCATCTCCACACAGAGTGCTGTGAACGGATGTGAGTTCAGGGCATGTGCTTTAATCTGGTTGGTAATTTTAATCACATCCTGGAAAAATGTTGCTACCTTCAGATGTTTTGGGCTCATCAGCATTTCTCTAAGGTGTGATACAGTGTGTAGGATTACATTCAGAAGTGACTTCTTTGACCTAAGTGATAAAACCAGAAAGTCACTCAGTCATGGCACCTGCTCCACCTGTATATATGACAGTACAAACTGATCAGTTTTCCTGAAACATAGTCATTCAAAGACTTGGACAGTTCTGTAGATGTGGTGTTGGTGCACCTAACGCATCCTCATGCACACCCTCCTAATAAATCTATCACACAGAATCAAGCAGTTTTACCTTACTGACAATGTCAGCAGACCCAACAGCCTACATTTCATGCCACCGTGACTCTTGAATCCTCTCTAACAATCATGCCTCAGTATTCTCTGATATTTCATCAATTCACCTAATGGTGGAGCTAGCCAAAAGAGCAATATGTGCCATTTTTTGAACTTCAGCTACTCCTAAAAGTTCATGACAAATAGCCTTAGCAGTAGGCAGGTTCAACTCTTCACCAATAGTAAAGGGCTTCTTAGCTTTAGCAATGCAATCAGCCACTGAGGATGATGCTTTCAGTGCAGACACATTTGATGAAGTGAGGACCTTCAATAATCGCTTCCATTCTTGGTGTTCATAAATTTTTCTTGTGAAAATCCCCACGTGCTTGTCTTTTGATGAGTTTACTTAGTCTCCATGGGTCAAAACAATTTTGAAGGCTTCATGGCTTTGTTGGAGTACCGCTCACTACATCCACAAAGCAGGCTTTGAATCATCTGTAGCAATGAACCCATAAAATAAGTCATGCTCTCAGCAATTTTTAATACAGATTTTTGTTGGTAGACTTGGAGTCTTCTTCTGTCTCATCACTGAGTTGTTTGCCTTTTTCAAAGTTCTCCACTAACATTAGATTTTTACTCATTTTGGCTAGGTTTAGGTTGTTGACTTACTGAAATTTGACTGAGACACATACACAGGGCAGAATGCAGTGCAGACAGAAGTGGTAAATAAAATAATGAGTGGGTTGGTCATGGACTAAAATAAGTGTTAAATTCTGACTTACACCAGCCACCAGATGCAGCTGTATGATGGAAGAGTGTCAGCTCGCTTGCCAGCATACAGCCTCCAACCAGATACAGCTTGGTTGCCACTTGCCACTCACTGAGAGAGTCTGGATGTGAGTCTGCAAGCGACTGGTTTATTATGGTCTCTGTGCAGTCAAACCTCTTTGCTAGTATTCATCTGTATTTGCAGCTGCTCCCCAGGGCTAGCATCACCACCTCAGCCTCAACTCAAATCATCAGGGGTAAAATTCTCACAAGAAGCTGCAACCCAGGTATCTTCACGCGCAGTGCACAGCAGGGTTCCTGCTTCCATGGGTCCACAATGCAACTGCTGACTTTACAGGAGGCAGAGGTCAGGCAGTGATGCACGCAGTGGCAATAGCAGTGGGAGCAGCTGTAAACACAGATGGAGTTTGTTGCTCACCACCCCTGCCTCCTCTGGGGAGACCCAGTGCCTGATAAGCCAAGGACCAGGGATTGGGGTTCCCTTCTTTAAAGGGACTCAGAAACACTTGAGGTCATAGTTTAAATATGGATTTCTGGACTTTCCTCCTGGGTTGATAGGACTAATGTGGACAAGGATTTAGAATTTTTAAACAACTTCTGGAGTGATTCTGATGTGGATGGTTATGGAATCTCACGCTATGGTGTGCTGGGTTAGACTTCCCCTTAAATGGTCTTTCTGCATAAATTATTGTTTTTTCCACTCATCCTTTTGATCGCTACATTAGGTAAACAGAGCATGAAGAAAGGGATCTCCTTCAGGGCTTTTAATTCCACACCTGACTTCTTTTCCAGTAATCTCCACTGCCCTACCACTATTAGACAGTGTCCATTTCCTGCCCTTTCCATGAAGGTTTCATAAATGAACTTGTCATGGACATAACTCTAGTTTTATTGTCTGCAGATTGCAAAAGTGACTAATGTCTTTACTAAACATGGACAATTATAAGGACTCAAAGAAAAACCTTCTTTCTTCATGCTCTGCAGTCACTTAGTTTTTATGAATGTTTTTCAATTTTTTTCTCTGCATGTATCATTTCCTCAGAAAGATTAGATCATATTTACCATGGTTATTGTTTTTAGTGCGTTCCTTTTAAAAATAAAATTTAAATTTAAAATAAAATTTTAAATTTAAATCTAAAATAAAAATTTAAATTAGTTAACTAACACCTAAGTCCAGTGGCTTAAAACAGCGGTCACTGGCTCTTCCTCATGCTGTGGCTGGCCAGTGGGGCAGGTGGTGAATGCGAGCCCATGAGGCGGCTCCCTGCAGCACCTGTGTGCCACATGTTCCTGACGCTTCTTACACCACCTTTCTGCAGCTCTCTGGGTGGATGACAGGTGCTCAGGGGCAAACAGGAATGCACCAAGTTTCTTGTGGGACAGACTCCTAAGTGTTTGCTGTCTCCTCTCTATATTTGCCATGGGTCAAATTAATCACATGGCTGAACCCAAATTCTGAGTGCTGGGTGGTACAACCCATTCCTGAGAGGCCACAGCCAAATGATGTGTGCAGGAAGTAGAAGAGCAATACACAACCCAGTCCACCAAGTCCTTCCATTGGAAAGTTTTCTCAAGTCACTAAGGAACTTTTTGGGAAGATTTCCATGATGCATGGCACCTACCAAGTCTACTGACGCATGTGTTATTTGGCTAAACCTTCTATCGAATATTCAAATGCTTCTCTGTAATAACAATGCCTCAGTGGATATCCTTTTACATGACTTTGTCTGTGTCTCTGGTTACTCCCCTAGGATGATTTACTAAAGCGAATGCTGAGCCATTCCACGTAAACCACATTAAGACATCTGCTAAGTAGCTACCAAGTTCTCTGCAGAGGGCTGTGTAGGTTGGCTTTGAACCAGTGCTGGAGACGCATATAATACACAATAACATCAATGACATAGGACATTTTATATTTTACTTAAAAAATATCTATCAACCAGATAGGTAAAACACTATATGCCATGTTAAGTTTCCATTTGTTTGATTCCTGGTGATCTGGGGTGTGTGCTCATTATTTATGGATTAGACATACATGTTAAAATCAACTTAAAACTGTATGAAAGCTACACGGTTAACAGTAGTATTCACTCATTTATCTGTTCATTTAATATATATCCTTCCTAGGCAACAAAGATACACCAGCTCCCCAGAATGAATGCATTTTTTCATGCTTTTTAGACATTCAAATTCAGTCTTGCCCGTCTGCATGTGGCCGACCTCAGTTCAGTTCGTAACTGATGGACATAGGTACTGAACGAGAGAAAAGATGACCCCGTGAGGAGGGGAAAGGTTTACTTTTTGTCTCTTCCTGCCAGAGAAGAAGAAACAACTCTGCAATTTTCTTCTCTTTTCCTGGCAGTAATAGTTCCTGTCACTTTGCATTATATATTAATACTCGGCCCATTTAAAACTCCATCTGATAAAATAACCTGTATAATTTGCTTTTCAGGTCAAATGAGAAAAAAACATAATGCCCACAATATTAGATGATGGAATCTTATTTATCAGTGGCTTTTACCTGCTGGCGAGCTCTCTCATGGAGAAAACCCCCTTGGTGAGTGCTTCCCCTGGACAAATGCAGGTCACCGGTACCCCGGAAGCCACTGGTCGCCGGGAGCGACTGGAGTTTTTTCAGCAGAGTCATTGAGAGGGGAACTGCGGCCAGAGGTCTGGTGAGCACAGTGACCAGCAGCCCGAGCCCCACAGTCTAAGCAGGGAGGATGCACACCTAATGCTCCAGTACACGGTGATGTGTGATAGCACTGTGGTGAGCGTGATTCTGGGCAGACCTGGGGGCCGGCACGCTGTCCGCTGGGGCTGAGCGGGGTTGCTGGTGCCCGGTGAGGCTCTGCAGGGTGACGAGCGCTGAGTTTCCTCAGTGGCTGCGTAGCTTGGGTGTGGTGGAGATCGTAGGAAGGGAGCCCTGAAGGCCGAGGGGTGCCTGGTGGAGGAGCCATCCTGGGACCCGTGATGAGGCCACGGTGCTGGGATTCTGTGCTGCAGGGCACAGAGAGAAAATTATTTCCTTTTCTCTAAACACCTGATGAAGTCAAAGCTGGAGTCCCACTGGGATCTTCCTGAGTTCTAACTCCTAACACTTTCTAATCCCCTTTAAAGGAGAGGTGCTACCGGCTGCTTGGTCGGGGTGAGGGTGACAGAGCTGTGACTGCCTGGAGCAAAAAGGCAGAGAGCAAGAGGGGGAGGGGAAGGGCGACCGAAAGCGGGGAGCTGGGGTTGGGGGAGAGGAGAATAATGAAAAGACGGCACAGAATGGGGCTTCCTGGGAAGAGCAGGGCGGGTTCGCATGCACGCTGTGCCCGGGAAAGTCTTGGCGAGCAGGGCTGGGC
Organism: Dasyprocta punctata; assembly: GCA_004363535.1. Classification (NCBI taxonomy): domain Eukaryota; kingdom Metazoa; phylum Chordata; class Mammalia; order Rodentia; family Dasyproctidae; genus Dasyprocta; species Dasyprocta punctata. The sequence goes on from RJWM01009136.1 coordinate 18,049, forward strand.
GCCCGTCTCAGGTTGTGTGGAGGTGGGGGGGGTTCTCTTGTGCACCAGGATATATGAGGCATGAACTTCCTGCCTGCACCCTGGAATTTCTGGGCTTTCTTATTGGCTCATTCACACTGATGGAGGTGTGAGGCTTATTAACAGATTCAGGCTCCTGTGCTCTTACTTGTTTATGTGAGTGGGGACCAGAATACTTTAGGACACACTTTTAACCACCCAGAAAACAGCACCTCTCCTTCCAGGAATATTTACATTTCTAAAGCCTGACTGCTCAGTCCTGTCTGGGAATGAGGCACATAAGCTGACCACGGTGGTGGTTCCTCAAGACCAAAAATAGCAGGAGCATTGAACAGATTTTTGTAACGAAGCCAGCATCAGTCCTGACTTTGAAATTCCTTTTTCTGAGCACCGGGGTCAGGGGTTGGAGGATTAGACAGCAGCGTCCTCCTTATCAGCATCACACAGTGAGCATGAAAGCGCGGGCTGGGCTCCCCTGTGCGGACAGGTGTTTATCAAGTGGCAGCTTGGTTAAAGCTGTTGCCAGCTGCAAGGCAGAGAGGGGGCTAGGATACTTGTGATTCTCTGTGAGTTCTAAGGACACGGGCTGTGGACACCCAAAGCTGCTGAGTGCCTCTTGCAGGCAGTGGTTGGCCTCAGGACAATGTGATTAGGCAGCTTGTGGGTTATGTGTCAAGACGGAGCTCAGTTTAGATTCCTACTAACTCCTCAGTATGAGCCAGAGCTGCCCTAATCTAGCAATGTGGTGGGCAATATTCAAAAGGAAAACCTTTAGTTCAACAGACATTATCTGAGTAACCTAAACAAAATGGAACAAAGCAAAGCAAAACAACACAAGAACAATTCACAAATCTGGAAATCCTCTGAACTACAACAGAAAACTCCAGCCTGACAGGAGCTGACAGCACTTACAGGACAAGGACATGCAGTAGAGACAATTTAATTGGTTACAGTGTAATTGGCTAATTGGTTACAGAGCCTCCTGCAATTAACCAGTGCTCAGCTGCTGTGGTTAAATTCAATATGGGTCTGGTCTGTTGGGCTTAGTCCAAAGGATAGACCAAATCAATACCCTCCCACAAACTGTGTTTAATTTTAAACAAGAAGCATTGCACAGAAGTGTATCCTTGTAAATTTTGCCAGAACTTGGACTAATGGGGAAGAGGTAATGTAGTAGTATTATTTATAAACAAAGCTATTAATATTTGTTGGCCACTAACTGTAGACCAATAGCAATGCTAAGCAATTTATTCAGTTATCACATTAGTTCTTTTTCTTTTCTTTTTTTTTTTTTTTTTTTGGCACCAGGGATTGAACTCAAAACCTCAGGGCTGTCAGGCAGGTACATAAGCCACTGAGCCAAACTCCCAGCCCTAGTTTTTTGAGACGGGGTCTCACTATGTAGCTCAGGCCCACCTCACTCACGTTGTAGCCCAAGCTGGCCTTGAACTCACAACGCTCCACCTACCTCAGCCTCCAGAGTGCTGGGATTAAAGGTGTGTTCCACCAGGCCAGGCTTTTCTTCTTTTCTACCAGAGATTGAATTCACAACCTTGCGCCTGCGGGACAGGCACGTAAACCACTGAGCTAAATCCCCAGCCCTAATCGCATTTGTTCTTGAATGCATATTTCCACCAATCTTTGTAGTGCATTCACCCTGTGACAGACATTGCACTTAGTACTAGGGATGTATTTCATGACTTCACAGAACTGACGTTACAGTACTGAGGCAATCTGGCAGGTAAATCAATGGGGTAAACTGAGATGGTGACAGATCTCAGAAAGGGAAGGTCAGAAGGTCAGAGGGTGCAGGTTGTGAGTTCAATCCCCAGTAGAAAAAAAATAAAAGAAGAAGCCGGGCCTGGTGGTGCACGCCTTTAATCCCAGTGTGCTCAGGAAGCTGAGGTAAGAGGAGCATTGGGTGTGGTGTAGATTGAAGGATTCTAAAGAAAAAGTCAGATCATTGCTGAGAGCTGCCCAAGGCAAAGCCAGGCATGCCAAGATCTGGGGGGAGAGTGCCATGGGGAGGGAATGACAAACGTGAAATCTAACAAATAAAAGGATGATATGTTGGAGCAATTTTCATAGATTTTGGCATTTAACTTTCATAATCATATAAAAGTAGAATAAACCCTGTTTCCAATGGTAAAGTTGCATCACTTGGCTAATGTCAGGCCTCAAATACAAAGAATGACCCCAAATTCTGTTTCCTTTGCCACTGTGCCACAAGTAGTGTACCTGTACAGTACATGATGTAGTGTTTGCAAACAAAATACCTTTTACTTCCATCAGCCCACTCAGGGGGGCCAAGGGAGATTTTCATGGGAGCGATCCCCAGGTTAAAGGATGCACGTGTGCAAGACATCAGCAGCAGCAGCAGGCAGCATGGGGCAGAGCGGAGCACAGGAGCCCAGTGGTGCGAGAGCAACTTGTGTCTTTATTGTATAAATCTTATACAGGTTGTTATCACATATTTACATTCTTGTATAGTGCTGTAACCAGTGCATATGTGAAGAAGAAGGAGAAAGGGAGGAGAAAGGGAAAGCAGAGGTGGAGGAGAAGGTGAAAGAGGGAGAAAAAGAGGAGGAGGAGGAAGAGGGAGGCAAGGAGAAGGAGGGAAATTCCCCAGCGAAAATACCTGGAAGGGCAGCGAGGTAGGATCTTGGCCTTGAGAGGTTCAAAAACTGCTCTATGACCTCGCTGCCAGTCAGATGCCCTCTTCGAGCCTCAGCTTTTTCCTCCATGTGATGAGAGCAGTGGTACCAGTGGCACTGAGCCTGCTCACCTCCCCGGGATGCTGTGAGTCTTTTCCCATGAAGGGGATGGGAATGGTGCGGTGCTTTGCGGTGGAGCCAGGATTACTTTCAGGGCAGAAAGGAGAGTGGCAGGTGCAGTGCTGTCAGGTGTAATTAGGGGAGAAAAATCCTTAGAACCAATTATGCAAACAGGTGTGGTGGCTCCAGGGCTTTGCTGTGCACAGGAGGGTTCTTCTTGTCTCTAATTGAGGCTGACACCCTAAATGGTGATTCCACTTTAAATCAGGCAGTAACTGAATTTGGCCCAGTCCTTATTAAGATGGTTTCTGAGTCTCCCTGAAAATTACATAAGAGACAGGAACGAGAGGTGGGTTCCAACCGTGATGAGTCAATGGGTGCACAGTCTAAGTAGGAATTCCAGTCCTGCAGCTTCCTGGGCATTGGCTTCTTCACCACGACCCACCAGGGGCAGCAGCCAGCTTCAGCCTTGCCCCTGCCCAGGGGTTTGGGTCAGGAAGAGCTACAGAAAGCACAGTCCAATTGGACAGCAGGGGTCACATGCAAGACCATGGATCAATCACGGGAGGCAGGGGAATTGTCAGGTGCTGATTGGCTGTTGGCCTGCATCCTGGAAGCACCTCTGCAGCTGTGGGCTGGGGCCACTCCAGCTGGAAGAACATAGCCTAAGAAAGGCCAGGGATCAAGTCCCTGAGGGCAGAAAATAATCTGAGCCTAGCTGGGGTCAGGCTTACATAACCCTCGAAGTCTAGGCAGAGCCAGAGTCCACCCTCCTGAAATAATAAGCAGCTCTGCCCTCTCCCTGGACTTTGATGGTCCTGCAAAAACAATTTCCAAAATCCACAAAGATGAGTCAGTGTGGAAATTATATAAACTCAGCACCTTGGAGAAGCCCGAGCATTAAGCAGTCAAATCATTGAGTTCAGAAACCCTCTACCCTTCAGTCAGGCTCCGCTGCCTGCCAGAATCAAAAACAGCTCCTTAAATTGAAGTAGCAGGCACGGAGATGGGTTTTTCCTCCCTACTGGTAACAGTATTAGCTCAAATCAGATATCCAAACGGCTTGTCTGAACCTCCTCCTTTCAAAAGAAATTACCTGACAAGAAATCACGAAGCCGTGCTTGGCTTCTCACTCCCCTGCAGCCCTTAATATTCTCCTTCTCGCTCATCTGTCGGAGGCTGGCAGAACCACAGCTCAGCATCATCCCACCCGTCATCTCCCGCCCATGGGTGGCTCGAGCAGGGCGTTATGAAGCGGCATCCCGGACCTCCAGTCCGTTCAGCCCCTGCATATCAGCCTGAGTGCCCCTGTCAGCACTGGATGGCAGAGAATTTCAACTGAAACAGCGTAGGTAGCACCTGCTGCCTGAGAGAATGACCAAGGGTTGTGTTCTGCGCTGACCCCTTGAAAGCAGACACGAAGCCTTTAAGTCTTCCCAGGTTTTGTAGGCTGGTGACTATTAAGGCTCAAGGAAGGAAATAGCAAAAGAATGGTAGGTTATTTTGCAATTCGAGATTACTGAGAAAATGAAAAACAAAAGCATTCATTTTCCCAAGGGAGTGAGAGGTTGAATATACAGGTTTTCTATAAAGGGGAGGTTCAAAGACTTTTCCTTTATTTCATCTTTTTTTTTAGCAAGATAAAGATCAGTCATGAAAGTAAATCCACTTATGAGCTTAAAGAATCAGGCAGAGAAATGATGAAGTTGGAGTTGATGCCATATAGCTGTGAAGACGAATTTGTATCTGAACGTTTCATTCATAGGTATTTAGTTCTTGGAATTCTCTTCGTAAGCATCCTGCTGCCATACTGCAGTTGGTTTGGATTCCAACAAAGTAGTGCAGCATGTCCTTTATGTATTAATATAAATAGATCGAGGCATATTAAGATAAAGGTGAATAATTTATCAAACAGAAAAGGTATGTGTTATAGCCTGTCTCATAACTTAGGTATTTATGAGGCGTGCTGAAGGAATGGATTTGATTCTAATGTTCTGATGTTTATTTTGGCAGATTTAATATGGGAGATATAAACACTGACGTAAATTGTATTGCTTTTTTTTTTTTTGCTACCTTAGCATTTTCAATTATAGCAATCTGAAATACTTTGAAGAAAAATTTGTTGCTCTCGGATGTATATGTCCATAAGGACATGTAACAATTTTTCCTCGTTAGCTTTCTCACAAAGTCTGAACCAAACAAGTCTTTCTGAGCCAAGTTTTAGCTCAAGGGGTGTGTGGAACGGGTGTGGCATTTCCAGGGTGGAGCACCCCAGAGTGAAGATTCAGACTTAGTCTCTGTAAGAGTGATGTCCTCACTAATCCACCCACCCACCTGTACTTTACATCTCCCCATTTATTTAATGAGTTGCATCTTTGCATTTATTGTCTATAGCTTTTGGCTCTAGGATGAAAACTTTTATAAATACTTCTGCACATGTAGTTCTGTGTGAACTACGTGAAATACGATTTTCACAACTCTCGGATAAATATCAGAGAGTAACTCCTTTGTCTGTTAAGGAGTCAGCTACATTTTTATTTTTGTTTTTTTTTTTAAGGATTGTTTTAAAATAGCTGTTTTAGGTTGACAGCAAAAGAGAGGAAAAGGAACAGAGATCTCCCCTATACCTCCTGATGAAGCTACATAGATACACCACCATCACCCAAAGTCACAGTTTTGCATTGAGGTTTATCTTGGTACACTGTGAGTTCTGTGGGCTTGGACAAATGTATAATGACATGTGTCTACCACCATATCATCACACAATGTATCTTCACTGCCCTAAAACCCGCGCTGTTTGTAGCCTATTCATCCCTCCTTCGCCCAAGACCCTAACAATTACTCATCTCTTTACCGTTCAAATCTCCTTACTATCCGAATAGCTTTGCCTTGTGCTGAATGTCATCCAGTTAAAGTTTCACAGACTTTTAAGACTGTTTTTTTGACTTAATATTGTGCATTTGTGTCTCCTTCAGATAGGAAGACATGACTGGGTGTCTTGTTTCCTTATAGTGCTAAATAATATTTCATTGTCTGGAAGTTCCACCATTTATCCATGGACCTAGCAGAGAACACTGCTGTTACTTCCAAGTTATGACCATTATAAGTAAAATTGCTGTAATCATCCTTGTGTAGGTGTTTGTTTGGACACAAATTCTTATCTCCTTTGATTAAATTGCAAGCACAATCTCTGGATCACACGGCAAGGTTTTAGTTTTGTAAGAAGTGGCCCAAATGTCTTACCAAGTGGGTGTATCATTTTGAATTTCCACTAACAATGAATGAGAATTTTAATTACTCCTCACCTTCTCCAGGATGCTCTAAACTTTTGCCATTCTAATATATGTGCAGAGGTATTCCATCATTGTTTAGTGTGAATTTTGCTGACATTTGATGGGGAGCATCTCTGCATGTGCTTACAAGCCATGGTCAAAATGTGGTGAATGTTTAAATTAAAAAAATTACAGTAAACCACACATCTCCATTAACTTCCTCTCAGAATATTCCCCTGTCGCTTACAAGACATGAATCCATTGTTCTCACCACTTTGTGGAGCATTCTTGGAAGTTGTCACTCATGAGAGTCTTCACAGAGTGTGATCAAAACTACGATGAATGCTGCTTCCAAGTGTCGTGCAGTGGAGAGGCAGGGTCCTAAAGGGATGGTGTGTCCTCCTCCTTATCACCAAACGTGGCACCGTGGCACCTCTGGTTCTTCTCCAAAGCCAAATAATCATAAAAGGTTCATGTTTTGAATTTCCTAGGAACACTGAGGCACCCACAACAGTACCACCAAAGGCATGGAAGAAGACTTTCAAAACTGCTTCAGAAAGTGAAACTAATAACAAGATAAGTGTATTCCAAGTGAAGGGGAGCATTTGGAGGGCATTGGTGGCATTGTGTCTTTTATCATGATAAGGTTTTTAAGGTTTAAGCAATCACTGGACCAAACTTTATATGGATTATCTGTGCATCTTCTTTGGTGAGGAGATCATTGGCCCATCTTTAACTGGATTGTCTCTTATACTTGAGATAAGAGTTTTGAGTTTTAAGAGTTCTTTGTTGATTTTAGACAACACTGTCCTCAGATACATCTTTTTCAAATGTATTCTCTGTGACAGTTGCTTATTTTCTTCTATGTCTTTCACAAACTTTGTAACAGTTTAATGAAATTTAGCTTATTAATTCTTTTTTCATGAGTCATTCCTTTGATGTTGTGTCTAAAAGGTCATTGGCAGTTTTGAGACTATCCAGATTTTCTTCCAGGAGTTTCACAGTTTTGCATTTTGTACTCAGATTTGTCATTAACCTCAAGTTAATGCTGTGACATGAGTAAAGCCATGTCTGGTTAAACTTCTGCATGTGGATGCTCAATTGTTCCAGGAACTCCTGTTGAAAAGACTATCTCTTCCCCATTCTATGGCCTTTCTCACTTGGTCAAAGATAGTTTGAATACATTTATGTGGCTCTATTTTGAAATTCTGTATTCTGTAACCTTGACGAATTTGTCTATGATTTTGTCAGCACCACCTTGTTTTGCCACCACAGCTTTGTGATAACTCTTAACTCTCCTACTTTGTTCTTCTTAACTATATCAGCAACTGTGGGTCTTCTCATTCATCATATAAACTTTAGAATTGATTTTTGGACATTCAGAAAATACCTTGTTGGAATTTTGATTGGGATTGTGTTGCATTTGAAGACCAATTTTGGAAAAGCTGGTATCTTAAAAAAGTCAACTTCCTGTCATCCATGAACATTAGTTCTTTGATTTCTCTCATTAGTATTAATTTTTTAGTTTTCTTCATTGATTTTGTACACGTATTGTTAGACTCATACCCAGTTACTTCATTTTTGGGAGTAATATACATGATGCTTTGTTTTAATTTTTATGTTCCCCTTGTTCACTACCATAATATAGCAAAGTTATTGATTCTTGTATATTAACCTTGAACTCAGAATTTTGTTTTAGTTTTTTATTTGTACATGTTCGCAATATATAATGATTGTATTCCTTATGGGAATGTAGCACATATACATAACACGTCTTAATTCTTTCTTCATCTTCTTCCCATCCTCTCCCTCCCTAACCCCTTAATCTCTTTGTCCTCTTCTCTGCAAAAGATCTATCTCCCTATTTCCTATTACCTATCTTTCATTTTGTTCTTTTATTTATATATTGAGTTTCTCATAAAAGAGAAAACATGTGATATTCTAGTACTCAGCTATATTTTTATCATTGTTCATTAGTTCCAGAATTTCTTCTTTCTTTCTATTTTGTTTTGTTTTGTTTTTATTTTTTGGTGCCAGGGATTGAACTCACTACCTCACGCTTGCCAGGCAAGTGCTTATGCTGCTGAGCTAAATCCCTGGCCCTGTTTGTTTTTGCACTGGGAACCACACTCAGGACCTTATGCTTGGCAGGCAGGGACTGTGCCACTGAGCTATATTCCTGGCCCCACAGAATGTTTTAAGGGGTTAATTCATTCAGATTTTCTATAAAGAAATGTAATGGAATTTGTGAGTAGAGACAGTTCTGTAACTTTCTTAATCTAATTGATTTTATTCTCTTAGAACGTTTCATAGGAATTTTACTAGAAAGTTGAAAACTGGTGTTTAGAGGAGGTATCCTGGCCCTGCTCCTACCCTTAGTAATGAAGGTCCTAGTTTATCACCCTTAAAGTTGATGCGAGCTGTAGGTTTTTGGTAGCTACTTTTTTTTTTTTAATCAAATTGAGGAGATTTTCTTCTGTGCTTAGTTTACTGGCAGATTTTTACTTTAATTTTGAATCATGAATGGGTGTTGAATTTTTCATATGCTTTTCTCTGTCTCCTTGTAGGAGCATTTGATTTTCATTTTTAGCTTGTTTTTGTAATATCTCACACGAAATGCTTCCTGAATTTTCAACTGGCTTTGCATACCTGAGATAAATGTCACTTAGTTGTGGTGTTTAGCTCTTTTTATGTTGCTGGATTTGATTTGCTTGTTGTATTGTTGCAGATTTTGCTTCCGGTAGAATTTTGTTCCCTGGGTCTGTTGTCAGAACTTTTGGGTGGACACGGCCATTTGGCCTGTCCCTCACACGTACTTCCTATTTTGAGGGGTGGTCTTGTTACAGGCAGCTGACTCAATTAGACATATTATAGGCAGTCAGACAGGGCTACGTCCTCGAAGGAGCCAGTGCAGAAGCCCAGACACCTTGCAGCCGTGGGGGAGACAGATACCTCCTGCTGTAGGCCAGGCCTCAAGACAAAGAACAAACAAATGCACCCATATCCTAAGGATTGATGTTCTAAATAGTTTTCTATCACCCTGTGGAAGTCAGGAGTCACCATCCCAACCCACTACAGGAAGAGTCAAGGCTGTTGAGCATGCCCTCTTGCTATATGACTGGCTTCCCCATTTACCTGAGCAATAAATCTTACTGGTTAACCATAGTTCTGTCCCACTTTATGCCCACCTTGCAAGTTCCCAGGTTTTCCTCATCATGGACTCATCTCACCTTGTGGTTTTATTCTATAAAAATCCCTGGAAAAGACAGTCTTTGGCAACCTACTCGGGACCCCTTCTGTCCCTCAGACAGAAACTTTCTTTCTTTCAGTAAGTATATTCTGTTCTTAACCTCCATTGTTCCTAAAATTCATTCTTAGATTTTAGAGAACACGAACTCGTACCAGACATCTAGTAGGTTGGGAGTTTCATTCCCCTGTATCAGTCTCCCTCAGGTTGTCATGGTGTGAAAGTGAGTCTCCATGATGAGCCACGGTTGGTTTAACTCACCTGGAAAGTCACAAAGCACACCTGGAAATAGCTTTGACCACCTGCGTGTCTAGGTGGAGGCACTGGGGTTATTCAGTTGGGTCGCAGCAGGGAAGATCCTGACAGTAGTAAAGACCTGTCTTTCTTCCTTCACTCTTTCTGTTTTGCTTCCTGTGTGTCTTAGCAGCTGCCCTGCCCTGGCTGTTTACCCTTCTCCTGCTATCTCCAAAGTGCTCTCTCTGTCTCACTGTCTCTGTCTCTGTCTCTCTTTCTCTCTCTCTCCAAGTGTCTCTGCCATTATGTCTTCCTTAGTTTGTTCCCTCACCTTTCTCTTAGGTGCTTTTCTGCTTCATTTGAAGTCACACATCCTCTTTAATTCATTATACTGATATCTTCCTTTTTTCTGTTTCTCTATAAATTTCCCTTTCCACCATCTATTTTTGTTTGCATTTTGACTCCATCTCCTTCTCCCCTGCCCCTCTCTCTCTCCCCCCACCTCTCCTTTACACTCCTCTCATTTCTCCCTTTATCCATTTTCCAGCATTTTCCCGAGGATGAGGAACCACTCCAAACCACTAACCAAGGCTCTCCTGATCATTGGTATCACCAAGGCACCAGCCAGTTCCCAGTGAGACCTCACAGGAGAGCTCTTTCATATTTAAATAAAACCATTAGTATGAAGTTGAGTGTAATAGTGCCATGCTGTTCCACTGAACTATTTCTTTCAATAGTGTCATCTAATCAGGTTTACATTTTAAATGAACAGCTGTCATTTGCATAGTGGTTTTATGGCAATCTGAAGCTTTGTAAAATTTCAATCTAGGCCAAGATGCATAAGATTGAATTCAGACAGGGTGAGAGGAGAAGAGGATTCAGAAGAGGAGAATTAGAGCATTCTTGCAGGCCCTGAAACCACAGAGGCAGACCACGGTTCAGGCCTAATGAATTTCCAGTCCATCAACATTGTTAGACAAGGTTCATTTAGCATGACATCACAAGCTACAGGAAGAGGAGCGCTGAGAGCTCATTATCATGAGCTGCCTTGCAAAGTTTGGGAGCACGTTCTGAATTAATTACAATTTCATTTGAATAATGAGTACATGCTATTTATTTTATTGTTGAACTGCTTCAAGATAAATAGCAACACTCCCTCCTACAGAAGGCCTGGTGGCAGTAGGCCTCCCATTCCTCACTCAGGGAGGAAGAAAGGCCTGTTATTTTTAGCTCCTATTATTGGCAGAGATGCTCATAACTGGAGCTTTGTAGGAGTGGCTGCCAGCTGTTCAGATGAGAAATGGTCATGGTCGGGCATGCATCAATTTCTGTCTATTTTGACACTAATCATTGCTGTGAACACTAAAAACTGGCCTTTTTAATCTCCCCAATTTACGTGCTCTCAGCCTGCTGCGGAGTGATTGTTTAATGCAATCTTGAATTTGATCAGGGAGGGAAATCAAGATGGCAGCAGAGTGAGATTGCAGGAGAGATTTAATCGGGCAGGGGGGCTCTAAGCAACAGACTGTGTGACCCGCCTGGCATCACCCTGAGTTCCGAGAAAAGACAAATATTTCAGAACTGGAAAACCATTACTTGTATGCACATTTGGCTGAGGGGGTTTAGAACTTATGTGGGTTCACTTGTCAGGTGATGAGAAAAGGGAGCTGCCCCTCTGTGTTTTCTTATGAACTTCTGAAGGTGGTAGTGTGGAGCTGCTGCGCTTCTCGCATGGGACCTAAATAAATCAGCCCTTCTCCTGCAATTCCACACAAGCAAGGTTTTGGTTGTGCCTGAGACCTCTCACTGAAACTCTCTAACCTGAAATTGCAGGTCGAAACTCTAACCTGAAATAAAAGCATTAGAGGTATTTGCTCCCTTCCATCGCTTGAGGCCAGAAGAATTCACAGCAATACTCACAAAGAATAACATAGCACAACGCAGTTAGGGTATTTCCTGAAAAAAAAAAAAAAAAAGGGCAGGAAAGTTAAGCTAAAGTCAAATTACATCGTTGCTCTGCAGTGGTAGTGTTCTCAATTTTGAAATTTTATAGTCTCCCAAATTTAGAATATCTCCCACACTTAACATATCACAGATCTGGGGATTTCATAATTGGAACCCCAGCTTCTTTGGACTTCTAAATACTACCTTGCGTGGGCAGCAAGTAACAGATTATCCCGCTAGAAGGCTCTCAGCAAGGCTTCATCTCCCATGTCAAGAAACCTAAGGCTGGCATTTTCAGAGATGGCTGAGGAGTCTTCTCAGGCCTCTTTGGACCTAGTAGATTTCTCCGTTACAGCTGCACCCTGGCTCGCATATTGTCTGCCTAAATCTTATCTTCCTTAGTCATGAAGTGCTGGAAGTTTCAAAGGTCACACCTTCACACATTCACATGCCCGAGTAGGGAGACGGCAAGTGCTTGTGTTCTTATCTCCCACTACTTTTAAAAGAAGAAAAAGATTTAGAGAAAGCTCAGTGTTGCCCTTTGAGGTCTCATCGACCAGTATTGGTTCACATGCTGTCCTCAAAGAGCCTGGGAAAGTGATTGTGTTTCCAGCATCTATTATGAAGGGATAAGGGCTATGCCAGTTGGAAAGAGGAGAGTTCTGGGCAGGCACTCATGAACCCTGCTGTCTCCAGAAGGGCCTTTTAATAACAAGACACTAATTAGCTGTTTTCAGTCTTTATCTTCTTTGTGAATTAATTTATTAGTGCTCTTTACTTCTGGAAGCCTCTGCAGGTCTGATGAAGTAGGGAAGGTATTTGGGGAAAAAGCGATTAAGGGATGAGGGGATGTACCCTGCTGGCTCCTTCAGCCCATCAGACAAAAGGGGAAAGATGTGAAAAACTGGAGCCAGTGGCCTGAGGCCAGTGTCCAGTATACGGACCTGCTGTGCTTGGTTTGTGCCAAAATAATTTTTAAAACACTGCCTCAACTATTCAGGAGGTACTATGATTATGTGAATATCAGATATTTATGCTTGTATTAGTTACTTTTTCACCACTGAAACAAAATATCCAACATCTGCAATTTAAAACAGGAGAGGTTTATTTTGGCTCACAATTTCAGAGAACTCAGTCTATGGCTGGCTGACTCCAAGGCAGAAACAGCATGGCAGAAGGGCCAGGTAGAGGAAAACTGCTCACTCATGGCAGTTGGGAAGCAGACAGAGAAGGAAAGGTCCGGGGACGAGAGCACATCCTTTCAGGTCACATCCCCTGAGTCCACCTCCAACTAGGCCCCAGCTCCTATGAGCACACTCAGCTGTGAGCTTATCCATGGATTAATCCAGTGGTGAGTCCAGCACCCCCATGATCCACTCACTTTTCAAAATTCCTACGTCTGACACATGAGATTTTTGGAGGACAATTTAGTTCTAGGCCATAATGGGGCTGCTTTGACAAAGACAGAAGTCAGGAAACACAGGGTAGTGTCCTGGGGCAGCACTGGGGAGGCATCAGATGGAGCCTGGGCTCCTGGGAATGCCACCACCCTCACCCTTCACCCCTGCTCGGCTTCCACCTCCTGACTGGAACTCGTGCAGCTTCCGGATCTTGACTGGGTGCAGCGCAGGGCTGGGTGAGCTGAGGAAGGGCTGTGTTTGGAGGAGGAGAAGGAGCGGGGGCTCTGAGCAGGGCCCAGGGTGCTCTCTGTTTTCACGCCCAGCAGCTTCTGTGGAAGGGAGCAGAGTCGGGTCACTCACAATGACCTCCATGCCCCTGTGAGAGCACCCCTCAAGATCCCCGCTTCATAGAGGAAGAGGCTGAGCTGGAGGAAGTTGAGTCACAAGGAGGAGACAGTGAGCATGGGCCTCAGGTTCTGGCCTCAGGCAGGTGAGCGTGGCCAGCACTGCTGGGGGAGCCCAGTGCACCAACTGCTCTCCTCAGGAGGGCTCTGGGGACACAGCGGCTGCAGTGTGCAGGAGCGGCCAGCGTTGTACTGAACACCACGTCTCCTAGCTGGACGGTGACCCAGCCGTGAAGGGGGCTGGAGCTGTGCCAAGGAATGACCATAGGTAGAGACCTCAGCACAGAGCTCAGACACAGCCAGGGCCCTGGGATGGCTGCTGGCGAGCTGACTACGCATCTCTTCTATTCGCTCCTCCTGATGCCGTGAGTCTACCAATTCTAGTGACTTGATGTTAAACTCATATTTAAGAGTCACATGATGAGCTCCCAACATTGGGTGGACAGAAGGAATCACCGTGCAGACAGGAGTGAGGTCAAGAACGTTACGACGTGGGAGGAGACAGTAGCATGCAGAGGAACAGGTCCTGGGAACAGGTCCTCATCTGCACTGATCCAAACAGATCATGGCTACTCATTATCCCTAGAACCTCAAGTCCTAACCCTAAAACTGGAAGCAGAAAATGTTTTATTTTTTTCCCCCTGTTCCTGACATTATCATTACTAAGAATAGAACCTATGACCCATGCAACCAGTTATACCTCAGGCCACTGAGACAGCTGAATGATAGAGCTAAAAATCACTAAAGGACTATGTTCCAATGTAGATCAAACTTGTTTGATGTAGCTGTTGTTGTTTATAATGAAATCCTATTCTGCTTCAAAGGGTCTTAATCCAAACTGTAGCGATCTTAAATTTGTCTTATTTAATCAGCAACAAAATGATTTAGCTAAACTTCTGAGTCTGCGAAGTTTGTTTTGGAAGAGAAACGTGTAAGGCTTCCTAGGAAGAGATGAGTCCTAATCACCTGAGAGGCACTCATCCTCAGACACCTGGCACCTGTCCTGTCCAGCAAGGACCTGTCCTCCCAATGCCACAGGACACCTGTGGCTAAAGAGCAGCAAGAGGAGCAAGGTGTCGGGGCTCGGTCTGTTCAGAATGCTGTCACATATTGCCACAGTTCAGAATGCTGTCACATATTGGCTCATTAAGCAACAAAATACATTGCTCACACTCCCGGAGGCTGGGGTGGGAGGCCACGGTGACTTCTCCTCTCACTCTGCCTCGCATGGCAGAAGGGTCAGGAAACTCCCCAGGGGCTCTCTAGCTTTTAGATTTTTAAATTTTCATTCGTGTATGTTTACACACCATCACAGCCATGTTCCTATTGTAGAACTGGGACACACCCTGGTCATTTTCCACCCCCTGACTCCCTCCCTCGCCTCCCCTTCCTCACCTCCTGTCTTGTGTTTCCAACCGTTTCTCCTTTGTTGAACTTTACTGCATTATGTTTTAGTTTGTTATATAAAAGAAACCATGTGATATTTAACTCTGTGTCTGACTTGTTTTATTTATTATCAGGGTCCCAAGTTCCATCTATCATCCTGCAAATGACATAATTGCATTCCTACTTATGAACGAAGACGCTGCATGTGCACCACATTTTCCTGATCCATCTGTCTATCGATGGGCATCTGGGCTGTTCTCAGCTCGTGGGAGTTGTGTGCCTACGATGGGTATGCAGATGTCACCATGGTACCACGGGGCTCTTTTAAGTCACCGATCCTATGCTGTGCATTTGGCCACCAGGCTCTCCTGATGCGGGCGGGAGCCACAGGTTTTGTTTTGCCTTGAAGCTGTGCTGCACTTTGCATTTTCATGACAATCTCAGACCCTCAGTGTGACCCTCTGGAGTGCCCGAGGGTGGAGGGGGTCCTCACTCTCCCTGGTGGATTCTGTGTGTGAACTGGAGAGGAATCAGCTATTACTGTCACAAGCACACACAGCTCTGTGGTTAACCCCTCATTTCTGTCCAGGGTTCCGGATTGAAGGTCAGGACACTCCAGTTAAAAAGGGATCTAACAGATGTCAGAGTGGGCAAAGCGTTCCATCTCCAAAATGAGAATTTCCCCTTGCTGTAATGGGAAGGATTGAAAGGTAATTGAAAAGGAAATAAAATTTCTCACTCTGTGATTGCCTGTTCTGATATCCTGAGGGAGACCACCTAAACCCCACAGGGTCCCCCACAGTTTGACAAATGCTGTTATAATAGTGAATGGAACAGACATTTTTATGCTATTGAGGCCTCATGAAATATTTCAAACAAAATGGAGATTTAAATAGTAACTTTAGTGAAACAGAACTTCAGAAAATATGAAACACACATGCACTCACAAGCTTTTAGATTCTTCTGGCACTTGAACAGTAAATTCAAAGTCAAGCATTCATTTTATTATCAGTCATGACTTCTAACATCTCAGTTTATTTTCAGAAACAAAAATAATATAATAGTCAACAACACTCTATGGAAAGCACCAGTGTGGTCTTTTAAGCGTGGTGAAATAATAAACATTTCGTGAGGGAATCTGTCACCACTGTGGGTTTTGTTGGAGGTGTCACGCTGGCTGCTGGTCTTGTGACCACCGCTATAAACAAGGCTTCTCTTAACTTCCAACTTCTTATTCAATCCCGTGACAATGCTAAAGTCATCATAATGCTCAGAATGCTATTTACTTAAATTGTTCTTTCAACACATTTAAATCAATGCATTTGAAATGAGTTGGCAGGAACACATTAAATGAAGGCACCATTTCATCTTACTGCCCTGAGTGGAAGAGGATTGTTAAAATAAGCAAAACCAAAGCCAACTATTATACTCGGACACCAGCACCTGGATTCTGAAAGGCCCAGTGAGTTTCAGAAGGGAGCTGCTGTGTGACTGTGCGTCTCAATATTATCTGAGCTTCCATTATACCGCATCTGGGTCAACCCGTACAGCCCCGGAAGTGTGATGCCTCTAACTGTGCTTCTGAAATCACTGGTGAGCACCGGGGCAGGCAGCTCCCTGCTCAGGGGATCTGCTTTAACCCTCACATGACTGCACTGCCCTCGGCCGGTGATTGGTCTTGAGATGAGGCATGCGGCCCAATTATGAGCACTGAGACAGAGGCCTCTGCTGAGAAACTCTGGGGAAGAAATTTCTTCTGTGATAGAAGCAAACAAAATACAAGAGTCACCCGTTTGTCTGCTTTAGTTTACACTATGATGCCTGAAGCTGTTGCTATCATGATGTGTGTGTCTTCTGACTAAAGTGATGTCCTAAGGACAGGATTAGGAAGATGGAAAAATTCTGAGAACCTGATAACATCTCTGAATTTCAGAACTAACAAAGAGTGTACCTGGAGACATCATATTGAATAAACGTCAAGTGAGAATATTCTCACTGTGTGAAGACTTTACTGAGCAATGCCTCACTTACCGCTAAACACATGCACACTAACACAACTCTGTCTTCTCAATGCGCCCTGAGATCATGCTTATTAATTTTAGCTTTTTTCTCATTCTGTGTAGAAATCACCAAATGGGTACGGAATGGGGTGAACAAAAAAGGGCTAAAAAATTAAGAGAGAAAAGAAAAATAATCACACCACATTCTCACTTTTATCCTCCTTGTTTCTGTCTCCTTGGCAATCTTTACACGTTAGTGGCACCAGTTTCTTGGTACCCTTAAGATGCCTCTCCAAGGTGACAGGCAGTGTGTGGAGACTGGGAATACTTCAGTGCTTGGGAATTGGAGGTGATAGATTTCTGAGTTTACCACCCAAATCTTCCTTTTCTCTGCAGATATCAGTTCATGCTACAGTGTTGCACAGGGACCTTAGCAAACTATTCTCGGAAGCAGAGTCTTGCCCATATTTTAATTTTATGTTTTAAGATAAAAATGTTCCACAAATATATATTTTATTTCTGGACTAGATTTCTGCAGAGTACATGGCCACACACTCCTTCCAAGATAAAAAAATAGAAATAAGATGCGTGCATTTCTCCAAATGCTAAGAACAAACAGGAGGTAAATGTGCATCTTGGACAAGGGCTGAGCTTTACTCTGAAAGCTTTTGACGTCTGACTTTGTTTACTCCTGAATCAAATATCTGTGATTGTTTTCAGATTAAAGTGATAGCAGAAACAGCACTAGGGATGGAGATTCTCTTCCGATAAATGGAGAGTATATCCTGATACATTTCAAGTTCCCAAAGGTTTTTGTTTTAATGGATTCATGATTCAAATAATGGTGGAAAAAACACAGTGAAAAAGAAACACATCCTAAGTTAGAATAGCCAAAGGTAAGAGATTCCTCTCACTTCCCAGTTAGTTTCAGAGCCTCACGAAAGCCTGTGATATTTGTTCTGTTGTGGTTGGTGAAATGGAAAGAGATTCATCAAGGGAACATCTAGAAGACTTCCTCTTAATTCTTCCATCACCTTATAGAATTTGGTAGGAGGCTATTCCTCCTCACAGGTAGCAATTCACTTTAGACTTACATTATAATGCAAAGCAAAAATGGGGTTTTAGCCTCAGAACTCTAACTACTGTGTATATGAGTGTCTCCTGCTGGAGCAGAAAGACTTCTCACCGTTGTCCACTAATCATGACTCCCAGTAACAAACGTGAACCATGGCATGGTTGAATGAGAGGCAGAGACACTGGTAGACAAGATGTCCCAAACTCTGAGTTTGTGAATTTTAAATACCCTAGGTTTATGTGTGGTGGGCGATGGATTGGCACAAATTAGTCTCTCCATGCATAGAATCTGAGTGCCTTCAAAGCCTCAAAACTAATGTCTAGCTGCAGGTAGGGCTCCAGTTGCTTAGCATGCAAAGTTGGAAAGACAACTAGTGAATCCATACATTATCCTGTGGGCCATCTGGAAGGCATTTGCTGAGAATTATTAATCATTCTGCTGAGGAGACTCCCCATGCCCACAGTGACCACCGAGGCAGCCATTGGGGAGGAGTCTCATATCTCTCCCACTGCCTTCAACCAAAGTAAAGGACCAGCTGACCAGAGATGAGATCACACAACTTCACATCTGATGAAAATCAGGTTTGGCCAAAGAGACAGATGGAGAGCAGATACACACAGGTAATTTGATGAAGGGACATTTTTTATATCTTTGGAAGAATGAGTGGATAATGGGACTGTGAATCAATAGCAGTCAGCCTGTGCATCGGCTTCTACTCTGGCAGCGGAGAGCGCCCACTCCTTTCACTCAGGGCAACCTCCTTGGCTCCTGTCCTTACTTAGCATCTCCTTCTTATTTCTCCTAAGCTTCCCGTGGAGGGTGTGCGCTTAGATCTCTTGGTTACTAATGTTTGATGAGGTTCTGTTCAGTAGTTGCTTTTAAGAAAAGGATACACTCAAAGCCTCTTGAAAGGTGAGGTGCACAGGACCCAGCTTGGCAGGGGCATGACGCACATTCTTGTGATATTTAATGGGTAAGCAAAGGCAAACTTCTTGAGCTTCTTCCTTGAGGGCCTAGCAACCCTGGGGTGGCTGTGTCCTTCCCAGAAAATTATCTCATGTATCTGGAGAGGACAGAGGATGTGGCGTACGTTACAGTCTCTCACAAAAGGCAAGTGCAGGGAGTGCTGTGCTTCCCACTCAGCATCTGACCTCTGTTTTTCTCTCCATAGGACAAGCATTCTTATAATGGCTGAGGAACAAGCATTTGCACATGGTGACACTCCTTTAACCACAATGAATGCAGTCATCTCCCGAAAGCATAGAGACCACAGCTGAGGGATTTTGAAGAACCTGTGTCGAGTCTTTGTCCCTGGAGTCCACCAGAAAGGGTAAATCATAAGCCAGGCTGTGTGTGGTTCAATCCTGATACCCTCGCAGTGCGCTCTCTGCTCTAGCCTATTTTGCACCAAATCCAACCATTCCTGCCTAAGCTGAGAGCTGTGTAATGTGTCACAAGAGTACTAGAGGTGCAAGAAATACAGGGCTGTGTGCTTCTGTGGTGTGGGCACCTCCCAGATAACCAGTTCATCTTCATCACGGAAGCATCTAGGCTGAATGATGCCCATGAGTCTGTGGGGACAACGCAGGGCTCTGGAGGGATGCGCTTTCTCATCATGTCTCACGCTGTGGGTGACTTCATGATGTGAGGCATTGCAGGGGGTGAGGATTAAATCCTGGGGCTCCAGAGTCCCACTTACATTACTCCCTCATCCCCATGCTAGGTGGCGTGGGTGAGTTAGCCATTAGCCCAAGTTTTTAGACCCTCCCTTGTCCAAAGAAGCAGTGATGGGAGCCCTTCCCCTTCCCTGGGGTCACATAGGGCTACTGTATTGAGTGGAAACAAAGAATGTGAAGCAGGAGACACACAAATAAGTGTATCCACCACTTAGACCAAGACTCTGTTTCACAAGATGATGGAGAATTTTCTTGGGAGATTCCTGGAAACTCTGTAGGCCTCTGGGGTCATGTCAGGATGACTTTAAATGAAGAAAGTAGAAGCTCCAGACAGATGTGGTCACAGTGCCCTCTATCACACAGCATCTTGCCCAGGGTGCCTATATCCACACAGATCGTGGGCACCACACCCAGTGTAACTTGGATCTCTACCTCCTGTTAGGCTGCTAGAGCCTGGAGTGGCTGGATGTTTTAACTGGTCACCCATGGCTTCCCAGGAGGCTCACATTCTCTCAAAATGATGGAAGACTCTTCTGGCATCTGCCTGGACCACAGAAGGCATGGGGTTCCCTCCTCCCTCTCCAAACTTTTGTCAACTCTGGTTGCCAGGTGCCTGCTGGTATTTAGATGAGAGCCTTCCCTGGTGTTGAGCAACATTTCTTCAGCCCAGCATGGCAGTGGCAGCCAGGGGCAGAACTGCAGGACCTGGTTCCCATGCACAGCCTGTCCACAGCTGTGGATTCCCCTTCCAGCTCCTCCTGGGGAAAGTGATGAAACCTTTGGTGGGGGCGGGGATTTCACCAGGGTCCTAGGCCCTCAGTTCTCACTGTTGGTACTGTAGAACGAGTTTTGTCCTAAATCAGTTGACTGAGAGAAGGAAAAAACGAAGGAGTTCAAAGGTTATTTTTTTAAGCTGAATAAAAAAAAGATAACAGCTCTGAAAGCATGGTTTTGATTACAAAAGCCTGAAGAAGACTGAAATAATCCCAGGCTCCATGAAAAACTTACAAACACTAAATTTGGCAGCAAACAATATCACACATCTATTTCTTAACAAAAAGACCTACTCAGAAAGAAGTACAAAGAAAACACGAAAGCTTTTATTCAAAGTCTGCTTATGGCTGTCATTCAAAAGATGAACACAGTTTCTAGTAAGCAGCAAAAGCCCTGCCCTGCAGTTTTATGAGATGAAATATAAGAACTCTTTAGAATTGGTTCAAAACACCAAGGAAACCTCAAAAAGAAAGGGAAAAAAAAGGTAAGGGATGTAATAAGGGGGAGTGCTGTTCTCTGGACCTGTTTTCAGAATCAGCTGAGGAATTGAAGGGAGAGTTAAAAGATGACCAGGCACTGAGAGAAGTCGTGTGGACAGAACAAGGCCGAGTTCCACGTGACACAGGGCAGACTGGCTCAGGGTCTGTGGCCTGCAGAATAGGACCCCCTCTCCTGCCTCCTTCCCCACACGATGACATGGAGTGGGGGGTGACTTGGGATGAGAGGTGAAGGATGGGTCCAGGGGTGAGCTGGGTGACTGAACAGTAGCCGCTTGGCAGATACTGATGGCTGCTGCTGAGGAAAGGTTCCAGACCCTAGGAAGAGCAAGTCAGGAAATTCGTGCATGTTTCTAAGCCAAATCGGATAAATGAGCCACTTAGAGCGGGAGCTGAGAGTCTTCACACTGAGCAAACACTTTCCGGTTAGAAAATACACAGCGCCACCAGGAGATCCGATGCTGCAGCAAAATCCCAAGAACGACCTCCACCACTTCAAGGACAGGTAACACAGTTCCACAGGAAGTCACTGAGGAGCCAGAGATGGTCCGTGTGTGACTGTGTCACAGGGAGATCCGGGGACGCTTGCCCTGTCCTCACGCCCACCTGCAGGTGGCAATGTCAGAACTCTGGGGGCCTCCAGTAAGGTGGGAGACTGGTGGGGGTAACACACTGTGCAGCTTCGAGCACGGGCCGCAGGGCCATGGCTTTGGCTGGAGGCCCAGCTACCACCTTCCCACCTGGGCTGTGTCTCTGCACAGACAGGTTAAACACGCTGGGCCTCAGCGTCTGTGTCTGTGGAATGTGACGAATGAAAGCACTGAGATTTAACACTTCTGAGAATCCCCAAGGAGACCTCACCCGACCCAAGAGTCCCCTGCTCCCCAGACCCGAGGATGACAGATGCCCCTGCCCGCTCAGACCTCGGTGTTCCATCCAGGGCTCAGGGGAAGTGTAGGTCAAAGGTTGCACTGGTGCTAGGAGGGACTGGCTGGATTGGTGTCATGCAGAGGGCGGAGGCTGAGCCTGGACTCACAGCACGATAAGCTGAGCCCCCGACCCCTTTCAGGATGGCAAGTTGGAGGCTGCCGCTTTCCTTCAGACCCGTGCATGCTTCCCCACCCCAAGTCCACAGCGCTGGGGGCCATAGGATCACCCGGGCACAGCCTGGGAGGAGGCTGAGTTCTTCCTTTTATGTAGGACACAGGAAAACAGCCAGATTTATCCGAATGATCTGTTCACCAATGCGTTTTAGTCATATGGAGGCGAAATGCATCCCTCATCACCAGAGTACGTTGGGCTCGGATATGGTGCTTACTAATGTAAAAGGGGCCCTGAGACCAAACTGCTTGAGAACTACTCTTTCAGTGAGATCGCTGTCCTTTGGTGCTCAGCATCTAGAATAGCAGAGCAAAATCATCGAACTATCACAGTGGGAACAGCTGGAAGTTGACTACACCAGGATCCGGGGCACCGCCCTGTGGGCTATGAAGGAGTGAGATTTCACTTCGTCCTCTCTCCAGCTGTGTGAGCCAGCAGTGCTCACTCCTCGTCTTCTCTCAGAGGAGAAGGGACCTGGGAGTCACTGAGCAGAATTCTCTTGTGCAGGTCACAGAGTGAAGGGTAGAGCGGAGCCTCAAATTCAGACATGCCTGACCCTCGGGCACCCTGAGAGACGATTTGGCAAACAGCAACGTCGCCAAAGCAGAAGGCTCCATCGGGATCTGCAAGAGGTGAGATCTCTTCTTTCCGTGCACGGTCAGTCTCGACCTCCACCTCTTTGGAGCCATCTGAGCAGGTAGCCCAGGATCTCCCGAAGGCCCCTGTCAGAGCGCCCCCTGTCGGCCCCTCTTGGAAGAATGAAGCCCAGTCCAGAGAGTGCCTGCGAGGCGCACACCCTCTATCGCCGGCGGCAGGGAACCCAGGGCTCCTGCAGGTGGGGACTGTGCACCTGGGGAACCAAGGGACTGCTCACCTGGGGACCAGCATCTGGATGCAACCACAGGCCCGTCCCCAGCACTGCCTTTTCCTTTCCGCTCTCCATCTTCTCTTTCTTTTCTTCCCTTCATCACACAATGAATGGAAGCTCTTTCCAGACAGATGCGTGCGCATACACACGCATGCACGCACGCACGTGCACACGCAAGCGCATGCGCACGAGTCAGGCCGAGGGTTCAGGATTCGCTGGCCCTTCTGGTTCTCACTCTCGAGTGCCATCATGCAGTGTTGCGCTAGCCGAGCCTCTTGGATGAGACGACTGGGTATTTAAAGTAATGCGGTTTTTGTTTTTACTTGTCTTGCATTTTATTCAGGATCCTGTTTAAATAAAAAAGTGACGAATTGCCAAAATCAGCGTTCAAGTGTGTAACGTGTTTTCTCGGTTAAGAAGCAGCACACGCGCGCTCTTCCAGGGCAAGGGCTGCAGTAGAAAGATGTGCTGGAAACACGCAGCTGGACGTGGGGCCGAGCAGGATCGCATGTGGTGAGGAGAAGCCGTTTCCTGGTGAGGTCGCTGCACCTGAGACTCCCGGGAGGAGACAGCCCGGCAGCCTGACTCGGGCTCCTGGGAAGCAGAGGCCTGAGCCCTGAGGAGAACAGGCCTGGGTCCTGCCTGTCATTGCTGATAGCGGCAAAAGGAGGCTGCGGGAGGTGACCCAGGGCCTTGCTGTGGGCTCTGCACCCTGCCAAGTGCTCCACCTGGTCCACCCTCACGGCAGCCTTGCCCACAGATTCTGCTGTTGATGAGAAGCTGGATGGGACAGCAGGAGACAGACAGGTCCCTCGCCTCCCACTGCAGAGGCTGGGTGTGACGAGGACGGGGACGCACTTCTCCTTCCCAGGACCAATAGCGCAACTCTGTCGGGGAACAGATAGGGCTGGGTTGCCCCCACTGAGCCACGCTACAGCATGGGAGAAACTGGAAGCTGCCAGGGGGGTTCCAGCCTAGGCTCCAGGAGCCTGCAGCTTAATGCGAAGCCTTCAAGAGCATGTGTCCCCAGGGTTCCACTCACCCCAGTGGAAGGGCTATTATCACAACACTCACAAGAGCACGTGGGAACAGGAATCTTCCTACATTGGTGGCAATGTGAAGCTGTCCAACTACTGTGGAAACCAGTATGGAGATTCCTTAAAGAGCTGAAAGTAGAAATTCCATTCCGCCCAGCACTTCCTCTCCTGGGCATATTCCTAAAGACTTAAAGACATAAGACTTGTCTTAGTTACTGTTCACTCGTTGCAGAGACAAAATACCTGATGCCCAAAATTAGGGAAGGAAAGGTTTATTTCTTACAGTTTCTCGGTAGTTTCAGTTCATACTCAGTTGGCTCCAAGGCAGCGTGGTGTGGCAGGGCTGCCATTCGTGGCCACCGCAACAGCAAGGTGTGCTGGCGAGAGAGAGAGAGAGAGAGAGAGAGAGAGAGAGCAAGAAAGAGGAGGACCCGCCTCCTTTACACTGTATATCACCTCCACTCTGGGCGGGTGCAGCACTCACATCACCAATCCCAGCACTAGACAACAGACTGATCACGAATGACAGACTCAGTCCCATCAAAAGTATATGAGGATTGAGGGAGACATAGTATTACCCAATACAACACTCTTGTGAACCCTGCACACCCAAGCTCATAGCCCTGCAATTTCATGGTTGCTAAACTCTGGAAATGGCCTTGATGTCTATCTGCAGAAGAGTGGTTAAAGAAAACATGGTGGTATATTATTCACCACAAAGGAGAATGCAGATTCTTCATTTGCAGGACAATGGATGGAGCTTGAGACCCTGATGTTGCGTGAAATAAATCAGAGGCTGAAATTTAAATATTGCCTGGTTTCTCTTATAAAAGAAACTGAAAGCCTAAATAAAGAGTAGAAGTAAGGAGAGATATAAGGAAACAGGGAGCAGACTCCAGACAGGGAAAGGGATCAGAGGAAGGGAGAAGGGGAGGCTAGGGAGAAGGGTCAAGGCTTCAAAAATGATGCAGACCTGATTTCTGTACCCATCTCCCAAGATAAATGCAGCTATTATCACTAACATTCACTAACAAGATTCGTTTTAAGGTCTGCTGGTGGAACAGTTCTCCTGGGTGGAATTTTGCCTTGGGAACAGCTGGAAGAGAGGCCCAGAGGGGGAGAAAGTCTGACCCTGCAGCAGAAGGAGAAAAGCAGCAGCCGCAGCCCAAGTGAGCGCCTTCCTTCCCGGCCCTTGGGCGGAGCGCCTGGTGAAGCCACCCGTCTCGTTAGCACTCGGCACACAGTACTGATGACCAGGCATTTTCCCGAGTCGTTATTATTCTAACGTAATCACTATTGGAAACATCTGTTGTTAAACACAGCGCTGTATGCAGTCTCGCTTGATTGGTTTCCATTACTCGCACCCATAAATCATGCATGAAAATGGATGCAGCGGCAGAGAGACCCACAGGTGTGGGGAACAGCCCGCCAGCCGCGACTCTGATTGGCTGCTGGGGACCCGGACCGCCCACTTGTTGGCCTACTCCTCTGTATTCGCTGGGCTTCTCTTCAGCTCTGTGACTGACAGATGTCACAGAGAGCCGGTACGCGCTAGGAATCCAGGAAAGATCCCGTACCCAAGGGGTGTTTCCCCAGTTTTCCTCAGGGTCAGCCCAGAGCCCTGTAAATGCTGTGTCTTTGGCCCCGTGTGGAAGGCAGGGGACAGAGACACGCCTCGTGCTAAGTCCTGGGTCACCCTGGGCTCTGAGTGCTGGCGGGAACAGGCAGCTCCACGGCGTTAGCCACAGATGCGTCCTTCCCGGAGGCCGAGACCAGGGGCAGAGCCCCCCACCCGGTGCTGCCGAGCTCCGTCAGGTCCTGCACGCAGTGGCCCCAGCCCGGCTGAGGACAGGACTGACCCTGCCTTCCCCCCTCCCTGCGCCTCCTCCCACAGCAGCCTCTGTCCTTGCCCTTTGAATGTCCTCGCTTGACTCACAGCCCTTCTACCATCTCTGGTCTCTCTGGCCTCTGCAATACTGTCAGTGTCAACAGGCGGCCCAAGATCTGTGGGTCCCCAAGTCCCAGCTCAGCAGCATTGGTGTGAGCATCCACCTCTGCCTTCACCCCTCTTCCTCCCCATGGGACACAGACACTGGGCTCCCTGGGGGCTCCCTGGGTCTCCCTCATTCTCACTCTCTGCCGTGTCACCACACGCAGGTGTGGGCACTGCCACCTGGGTTCCTGGAGCTCATTCTGTGGCTTGGAGGTGGCAATGGTGCTGTCCTCCTCTAGATCTACTGAGTGAATCCAGGAAGCCCCGAAGGAGTGTGGAGCACTGTCTTGGTAAGGGTTGACTTTCTCCCCTAAGTGCCTGGTTCTGAGAAGTTATCAGAAAATCTTCCTTCTTCCTTTTCGTGTTAAATGCACTCAGGGGCCACATCCTCCTCTCTGCACGTGCTGACTTCCCGGGGGATTGAGGTCTGGCAGTGTTTCCCACCTGATCGGCTGTGCCTCCACATCTGCACCCACCAGGGGGCTGAGACAGACTCCCAGGACCTTCACCACCACCCACACCCATGGGACCCTCGGACTCTGTGTCTCTGATGTGTGTCCAGCCTTTCCCCTCTGTGGCTGCATCTCCATGGGCCCTGCCTTCCTCTGTCACCTTAGTTCCAGGTTCCCCTCACTTCAGGGCTTCCTCCAACTCCACCGCTGCCCCTCATCTATGCTGAGTCTGACAGGCCACGGCAGAACTGAGTCTACTCCATCGCCCCTTGATGTCCCCTCTTCCTGGCTGGCTCCTCACCCCATCGGAAGAGGCGAAGTAAAACTGCTTCGGGATCTGACTGCAAAGTTTCTCCGTTCTTGTCAATTTTTCTTTCCAACAAGACTGAGTTTTCCTCAGCTTTTCTTATCTAAAGTTTGTTCTGTCTTCTGGACCTTTTCACAGATGCATTTGATGAGAATATATGCTCTCCCCACCATCATTCCCAGCTAACTCCTCTCCTTGTTTGTATTTTACCTTAGAGCAGTATCCTTTCCCCAAATCTTCCCTGCTACTGACAGCTGAGTTAGGTGGCGTATGTGCATATATGAAAATATAATATAGAATTAGATATAGATAACTGTAAAGAGCAGACATAAAGCCTAAAGAGTTATATCTGTGGAGATGGTTGCAGGTGTGCTGTGTTCACAAACCCGTTTCCTTCTTCTGGACTGACATCATTTCTCATCCCCCTTCATGGCCAGGTGTGGTCATGTGACTACATTCTAGCCAATGGAAGACCTTGTGAGTGTTGGCCTTATTTCCAGGCATGAGCCCTAAGCCCCCCACGGCAAGCTCCCACCTTCCACCGCCTCATTGCCCTGGCCTCATTGCACAGGTGTAAGGATGAAGGAAGACAGGAACCCTCAGGACCAGGGAGAGAACAGTCTCAAAGAACCTGAGACCACAAACAGCAGCAGTTGCTGCTGGGCCAGCTTTGGTTTGTCTAGCTGTTGATCTCTGAGAGCTTGTGTATGCTGTTTAGATTTTCCTGACAAATAAAACAGATCATCTCTGTAGCTGGTTTGAGCCTGTTTTTAGAGTCATATTCACTTAATTTTGATATTGACATGAAGTAGACACCATGATGCCTCTCATCTTACAGCAGAAATGCAGAGGCAGGGAGAAGTGGAGGAGGAGACACGGCCGGGGTCGCAGGGCCCCTCAGCACTGGCATGGAGTTAGCACCCACACCCGGGGTTGTTAAAAGGAAACTACCTGTGCTTCCCATCACTCATCACGCTGCTCAGTGCTCTCTGTAATGAATTCCTCTTCATTTCTGCATCTAACACACCAGCCCCTGAAGCTACAATGGGGTCTGCCTGGTTCTCTGTGGCACTGCATCATCAGTGCAGAATTTTCAGAGTCATGTGACCACTGTGTCTGATTTGTTGCCTTCACTGGATTAAGAAACTCCTGGCACATTAGTGAAGCACAGTCACTGGTGGGTCTGGTTGGGTCCCGGAGGTGTGACTTGGATACCGTGTCCCTGCCAGTTCCTCTGTGATGCGGTTCCCTGGTCTGCTTCCCAACTGCTGTAAACTGAGGAGCTCTGTTTCCCCAGGCCCTTCTGATATGATGCTTCTGCCCCAGAGCCTGTCATGGACTGAACCCACTGAAACCATGCACCAAATTAAACCTCTCCTCGCTTAAATTGTGAATTTTGGGTAATGTGTTCAAGGAAGGGAACGTTAGCTAACACAAGTAGTAGTGGGTGAAAATTACTCTAGCAAACATGCTTTCTCTCCTCAGTGAGTAACCCTGGAAATTTATCAGCAAATCTACTGTTTTCCTTTTCCATGTTAATTGGACAGAATTATGAGGGAAAATTAGCTTCTGTTTTGGAGAAATCCTTTTCATTTATGTGCTTTGTGTGACTTGATGTGGAAGTGGGAAGTTCTGATTCCGAATGATCTTTCTCTCTGTGTGTTTCCTTATGTGTGATTAAGCATGTCATTTGCAATTAAACTATTTTCACCCATATTTGTATGTGAATCCACTTGAATTGCATTTCAAATAAGGTTTTGATTCATTTTTTTCAGTGATATTTGGAATCATCAACTAAAAGATTCTCATCTGGTTATTTCATAACTGCGTTTCATTTTCCCAGGAACTACTTTGATAATAAAGTCGAGTTTAATCTTATTATAAAATTATTGCTGGTGGGTGCCTTTACTTAACAGCTATGCTGATCTTATTAACAAGCATTAATTACACATGATGAAATATGGAACTGAAGAGTTGTGACATAAATATAATTCTGTTATACCTCCATAAACATTATGAAACTTCATCATTAAAGAACTTCAGGAAGGCTAGGTAAAGCATTTGATGTCTCCCATAGATCTGGTCACTGTTATTGCAATTAGTATTTCCTGGGTTCTGTGGCCTCAGTTAAGATTCATCATGATATGCAGCTTTCTGGCTGAATTCCCTTCCCCGTGCACTGTAATCTAATAGATGTGAATATAGGCTTTGCAGAAATCACGCCCCAGTGAGCTGACCAGAGCTGCTCTGTGCACGGGGTTTTACTTGCTGCAGGAGATCTCCTGGATGCACCTCTTTGAAAGGCGTTTAGTCCTCAGAATCTGCCCCCAAGATAACCTGTCCTGTCTGACAATTTGTTCTTATCTTAGTCACTTGCTCCACACAATCGGTGCCTTGACACTGGCAACTTAAAGCAGAAGAGGTGTTTTTTGACTCATGATTACAGTCCCTGGCTGACTGGCTGTGAGACAGAAAGGCCGTGGTGGACGGACCGAGGCCCAAGAAACCCACTCCCATCATGGTGGCCAGGAAGCAGCGCACAGCGAGAAGCCAGGAAGGGAGAGCTACTCTTCGGGGCCCACCGCCCAGAGACTCATCTCTAACCTGGCCTCATCTCTTCACAGCACTCTCCACTTCTGCGCGGCCCGTTCGTGAGTCCACAGGCAAATCCAGCTGCCATCCCGCAGCCCTCTGTCCTGTGAACACATGAGGTTTGTTTAGGTCCTAGACCTAAGCCAGAGACAGCAAACCTTTCAGAGACTAGTGCCCAAAGTACAGCCCAAAAGCCACTTATTTATAGCAAAACGCTAACAATGCAATTAACTCTGAGTACTGATGTTTGAATTGACAAAAAAACAATTCATACATTAACATCTTTTGTCCAAAAAGGAAAACGAATCACAGCCATGCCTTAAGTTCCTCACCACTGTCCCAAACCTTAACAGTCATATTCTGAAGATATCAACTGGGTTTTGCCTGCTTGCGGGGTTCTGAATGGAGCCAAGGGGTGAGGGGAGAGTGTGGGGCCACGAGGCTCACCTCCCCGCTGGAGCAAATGTGCCAAGGCCCCAGGCAAGGGTGGTCTCACCTGTCTTCTGGATGTTCATCTCCTTACTCAGATGAGAGACACCCTTCCAGAGGAAGGAAAAGAAGTTGTCACATAAAAGTAGCAAGCACTCACTCACAGCAAGCAGCCGAGGCATTGCTTAGAGCATGTAAATGGTCACATTGTTTCTTGCAGAGGTCCCCGTGACCATGCTATGTGAGCAGGTACTTAACTCAGCAATCTCCACAGAGAAGCACGGTGGTCCCTGGACCCCACTGGGCTCTGATGCTGTAGGTGTGGCCACTGACATAGCCTCCCTTACGGGTACCAATGTAGTGATCAGATGATATGGCATTGTCGGAATTCTTTGCAGCATGAAAGCCTTTTCATAAGATTTAAACTAGTCATTTCAGCAAAACTAGAAGCACAGTGAGGACCAGACAGTGGGTGGTTAGTGTCTATACTGCATGAGAATTCAGAGGAACCTGGGAGCCTCTGCCACAGGGGGTCCCAGAGTGCACGGGGGTCAGAGGTTCGGATGATGAACCCAGCTGTTTTCCAGAGGTAGCACCTGTGGGAACCTTATCAGGCTGATGAGGGAATTGTTAGAATGAATCTGAAAGCCTGGAGCTCTTCAAAAATGAATTGCCCAGGGGACAAATGTCCTGGGGGGTGAGGAGTTTGAATGTCAGCCTGAGCGACTCTCAGTCCCCTCCTCTACAGGAGGCCAGAGCAGGGAGGGAGATCTCAGCCCAGGCAGAGAGGCCAAGTGAAGTCACAAGGGGAAAAGCAAGAAAGAAGGCTGGGGTCATCTCTACAGGGCCTCCTGCAGACAGCAAGGGAGGAATACCAAGGAGCATCAAACCTGCAGCATTGTGCCTCGGCCCCGGTGATTAATAGGGTCCTGCAATCTGCACACTCCCCTTGGGGCGCAGCTCCTGACAGATGCCTCGTGCTTTCCCAGGGGTGCGCTGTCAACTCCAGAGGTGTGGGAGGCAGGTGCACAGTCTGACATCCCAGCAGGGGAGCCGTTCTGTTCTCCTGAGTAAAATAATTAGTCATGTTTCGCTCATGATTAATTAGTGTTCACCAGCACTGAATAGCGAAGCCCGTGCTATCTGGGAACAAAATGTCCCTCTTGCTTTCAGAGCAGCAGCGGTGTTGGGGTCACTGCAGAGGTCAGAGGGCAGCCACGTGGCCTCCCAGGTACCGTGGTGCTGCAGGAACCAGGGCCCATGCAGGTCATGGTACTCAGATTCATGTTCCCTGTGGTGGGACCGGAATGGAATTTGCCAGAATCCAATGTAGAAATCCAATGTGGAAATCCAGTGTGAGAATCCAGTGTGGGAATCCAGTGTGGATGGCTCCAGTAAAGACCTGGTGAGAGGGACGACCTAGATGGGGGAGAGTTAAAGTGACACGCAGGGGACGTGAGGCACCCTGAACCCACCTGGGTGCATAAACACTGCCACACCTAGAGCTGCCACTCAAAGGGCCCAAAGGGGTCCCTGAACAGGAGACAGGGACCTTGATTCTGCTCACTGAGTAGGTTCTTGTCCCATACCATGGGAAAAGGATTTCAGATCATTAGTGTGGACTGACTATCCCAAATTAGAAAGTAAGGAGGGCAGGAACAGGACTCCTGCTCAAGCAGCCCAGGGGTACAGTCTGATGCTGGGGTCCAGATTGGCCACTCACAGAAGCAGAGGGCCAGCTTCTAAGGTTCGGCTGAAGCTGGCAAAGATCCAGTCAGCCGCCGTGCTAGCTTTGGTTTCCATTTCTTCAGTGGAGCCCTTTTGTCTGCAGGGCTTCTTGGTTCCTGCAGGGTGATTGTCCTTGCCTTGGTCCCATCGTGGGGTGATTGGCTCTGCTTGGGAGGAGGCGATTGCACCATGGAGAGGTCTGCAAGGCTCTGCTTTTCCTGGAACCTGAGTGATTGTAGGTTTGGAGACTTCTAGGTGTTGCTCCAGGGGGCTCTGAAACTGGACAGCATGAAACCTGGCAGTTGGGTGTCTCCATAAACTCTGAAATTCACTTTCGTTACTCTTGTCTTGGTGTCTTAATCTTGAAGGAAGATGAAATAGATTAAGAAAATTTGGGTGAATACACTTTGCTTTGTCAATTTTTCATAAGGGCTAACTGATTAGCACTTCTAAATGCAGAACTTAGCAGGCATCTGACCCAGAGTTTTAAGGTACTAACAGATATAAAAAAAAAACCCCAAAAAACAAAAAAACAGAATTTGCCCGTCTCCTCTTCTTCCTATCTATGTTTACTTCTATATCTCAGAGCTCCAGGGGAAAGATGAAAGCAGAGGGACCCTGCAGTTACTAATGCTTTTGCCAAGATCTAACTCCAAAGGCCCTTTCCGCACCCTGAAAGGAGACCACAGCTCGTTCTCGCATCAGCCAGGTAATCAGTTCAAATGATCCAGCCGTTTGATCGGGAGTGGGGCGGGCAGCACATGCTGTCGCGTCACCGCTTAGCACTCCGTGGCTAGAAGCCATGACTTGTTGGGTCCCAAGCGCTGCCAGTGTGTTGGACGTGCCCTTCCTCCGCTGGTCCACACGCGCCACTCCTCAGACACACTCAGCTGGGAGGCCAGCTGGTCCGGAATGTCTAAGTCGCTCCTTTTTCAAACTCTGGGTGCTGCTGTCAGCGGGGACATCTGCGTCTCCTCCTCCTGGTTGCTCATCCTCCAGGGGACGCAGCATTCCAGCAAGGTGAAGGTGGAAACCACGGGGCTTTGTGGTCCCGGCGCTGGATGCCACATCTCGTCACCTGGAAACCCGAGGTCCGCACAGATCCCGAGTTAGAGGGCAGACTCTGGATGGGCGAACGGCAAAGCCGTGAGGCACAGGAGTGTGAGTGCCAGCACAGCGGTGTGATGCCACGCGGCGGCCCAGCCCAGCGCAGGCAGTGAGCTCCACCTCCGCGGGGGAAGGACGGGCTGGAGATCCGAGCCACTCCTAGAGCCGGAGTCCTCTAGGCTGCCTTCTCACACCGAGCTCCTCCCTTGTCGTGGGAGGCTTGTGGCGTATGCTGTGTCCTGACATGAACACACAGGGTATTCCTTGGGTTTTCTTGAGTATCATTCTCTAGGTACAAACTTTAATCTGGTCTTGTCAGCATAAAACACTTCCTGGATGGGCAAATGTCTCCATCATTAGGAAATTTCCCCAGAGAACTTAGGAACATCTTCCCAATGACCAAGCCACTCCTCAAATATTAGAAACCCACTGATAAAATGAGTATGTTTCTGAATGTGTGAAGAAACATAGTCCCTGGAGGTTTGCTACCTTTTGTACAAAATGTATCACCTTGAAGATGAAAGCAGGAATTGCTTGTGTTGCTGTGTGTGTGTGTGTGTGTGTGTGTGGTGTTGATGGTTTAATGTCTCCCTTTATTTTTTGTTGTATCATATAAATATAGAAGGGTCCCGGCATGTTAAATGTAGGGCATGCTGTATTTCCAGCAAGGAGGCACTCTGACTCCATTAGCGCCAAAATCAAGAGTCAGAACCCATCTCCCTTGCATGGCTTCTGTAACTCACGAGCACTCTCTGGAAGTGAATGCTAATTTGATTTCTAACAACACAGATTAATTTTGGCGGTTTTAGAAGTTCATATAAATGGAACCACACTGTATATAGCCACTTGTATTGATTTCTGCTACTCAATATGATTTTTTGAGAGTGCATTTGTAATAGTGCGTGCATTTGTATTTCACTCATTTGCATGGCTGCGTTTGAGTTTATTGTGAAAAAATGCCACTGCTTGTTTGTCCATTATATGCTTAACGAACATTTGTGTGGTTTTCAGCTTGTGAAACATTCTAGTGCATATGCTTTGCTGAATCTATACATGTATAATTTAGTATGCTATTTCCAAAGTATTAAAAATTTACTTAGGTCGTTCATGTGTATGCTTACAGCATAAATAAATGCATGCTACCCACTGAGCATTTTCTATTCCTGGAGCTGTGCTTTAGGTCTAATAATGTGCTCTTGGATAGGTTATTTTTGAGTGTGAGGTTTGACTTTGGTAGATACACCTTTCAGAAAATATGAGTTTATCTGTGAATATACTCTCCTTCCTGCATACACACTCTAATTGTTGATCTCATTTTAAGTGACAGAGTAGTGGTGGTAGGGTTACTGCTTTCTGGGCAAATGTACTTCTTCCTGAGATGTCACACATCAGGATAGAGGAGCAGAAGTCTGAATAATCTTGGCACCAGATGCTTGCTCACTAGCTGGCATCATGGGTGAAGTCTGTCGGACCATCTGCTGAGTCTGTATTCTATAGCTTGGCAATCCTCAGACTCCTTCTCCTAGTAAGCTTCTCACCTCCTAAAGATGATTTAGCATCCACACTTGTCTTTTGTTTTTTGTTTAATCACTACAGAAGAGACTATCTCAGGGAGTCCAGGTACTTAGTGGGAAAATAAATCTCACCTCTTGCCTTGTTTTCCCTTAACTCAAGGATAGCTGACTGCATAGAATGCTCACAGGGCTGGGTGACATGGAGATGAGTGGTTCTTCAGGAACACTGACCAGAGGACTACAACTCCAGGTTCCTGAGGGAACCTGAAAGAACTAAAGCTGCCGGAATTCCAGGTTGATGATGATGATGGTGAAGATGCTGATGGTGATGGTGGTGGTAAAGATGGTGATGGTGATTATGGTGTTAGTGGGGGAGATGGCACTGATGATGCTGGTGGTACTGATGATGCTAATGATGATGGTATTGATGATGATGGTGGTGGCGCTGGTGAACACCAGCTAATGTTGATGATGATGGTGGCGATGATGACGGTGATCATAGTGATTATGATGTCAGTGGTGGGGATGGCAATGATGGTGATAATAGTGATAGTGATGGTGGTGATGGTAGTTGTGATGGTGACGTTGGTGATGATGGTGGTGGTGGTGGTGATGATGGTGATGGTGGTGGTGGTGGTGATGATGGTGATGGTGGTGATGGTGGTGGTGATGGTGATGATGGTGATGATGGTGGTGGTGGTGGTGATGATGGTGATGGTGGTGGTGGTGGTGATGATGGTGATGGTGAAGATGATGGAAACAGTGGTGATGAGGACCTTTTCTCTGAGGATGACTACAAGCACTTCCTATCACACATCAGTAGGCAAATGGCCTTGAGTAGCTGATATGTAATCAGCATTTGCTGAAGAGGAAATGGGTTTACCTTGGATTTGGGATCTTCTGGACTTGGGAACATTTTCCTCTCCTGCTTGTCTTAACCACAGTCTGGCTAGGATGGAAACTCATTCCCCTTTATTTTTTTTTCCTATTTTTCCAAGAAATATTTTGCTTATAGAGGTGCCTGCTATGTGCATTGTTATTCACATCAGCATTCCATTTGGGAACACTTTTCTATAATGAGACTTTTAATGATAAGCACAATAGCAATTCCAGTATTTTTTTCCTGGCTGGTATGACTGCTGGAATCACCAGAAAAAGAACAATGATCATTTATTTCTGCAAGCATCTGAGGAACTAAGCCATGGAATGTGTGCTTTGCCTTGTCTTTTGGTCATCATAATGATGCCCTCTCCTGCATGTGGAGGCAAGGTAGCCACAGGTCAGTGACAGGAATCTGATCCCTGTCTCTGCTGCTAACATGTTGTGTGACCTCAGATGGATTTCAGTCTCTTTGGACAACATTATTCTCAGCATACTCCTAGCCCAAAGTCTATTCTCAGTTCTCATCATACCTGAGTGTGTCCTTCATGCAATGGGAGCCTTCCCCCGCTTAACTTTCCTCAGATTTCTCAACTTGGCATCTGAGTCACAGCCTTCTGGATTCCTGTCTGCCTCTCTGGCCACTCTGTCTCATTCATTCTCTATTATTAACTGTCTGTGGCACCCTGGCATGTGAATTCATTCGATGTCCAGTTCTCTATATTTACTTTTTTATGTTTTCTACTTTTCCAAGAATTTCCATGTTATATTTTTTAATGTCCCATGAATGTACATGTTAGCCTGATTCTTCATCAGGAGTCCAAATTCATCTACTTACCTACTTTTTGGTATCTCAAAGTGAGCCTCCCTCGTCCTGTAGCTGTGTCTTGTAATCACCACTACTACTGCTTAGATCTGTTTCACTGACAGTGTTCTCTGCTTCTGAGTCCTCCAGGTCGAGGTCAACCTCAGTGTTGCCTTCTCCTCCCGCCCAAGTCAGTGCCTTCCGACCTTGGTGAGCTCTGCGGTGAGGACCCCTCTGACTCCGGACTGCTCCTCCCCATCGCCCCGTCACCTCCCCCATTCAGATCCCCTTCATCTTTCTCTTACCCCATGCTCCCTACACATGCTGGAATGATTATTTCAAATTACAATGTGATGGTATCACTCTGCAAATCCTCTATTTACTTTCTGTTTTATTCACAATAATGAACAAGATTCTTCACTACCTGGGTCTCTGTTTTTACTGTTTGCTCTCTTCCTTTCCTTCTCCCCCACTTACTTACCCGCTGTGCTCAGCATAACTAATGCCATGGTCCTTCCTTTCTCTTGCCATGCAATCTCCCTTTCCAGGGTAGATTCTCTCTGTTTTCCTTTCTTTCTCTCATTCTTCAGCATTTCCCTCGAAAATGCATAGGGCTTATATCCTGTTCTTACTTGTGCATGATTTTTGTTGTTCCTTCTACCTGCTCAGTGAACCCCACCTCAACACCCCATTTATGATTTTACTGCCCCCCAAGGCTGCTGTGATTCCCCAGTGTTCAATATTTTCCTACTATGCATTGCTATCTGATCCAAGACGTGTGTGTGTGCGCACGCGCATGTGTTATTGGAATGTCAGCTCCATATGGGAAATTTTTTTTTTAATCTGTTTTCCTTTTCCTCTTTATCCTTACCTCCTTGAACAGTCTCCAACCCATGGGAAGTACTCAAGAATGAAGGCATTGAATGAATCGATGTTTAGGGCATGGTTGGGCTGAGGGTCTTCCCCTTACCCTAGTTATGGGACTCATGCTGAGGGAATTTCACAAGAGGCATCAGCATTGGAAGATGATTTCAACCCCTAAGCTGGCTGGATGGTTCTGTACCTGTGTAAGAATGATTGGATTTACTGGAGCTTCACAGAGCTCCAGCTGGATCTGTCAGGCCTCTGAAATAGACCCCACCCAACTAGGAGAGAAAAAACTCCCCAAAACAGATCTGTTATTCCCACCTAGTGGGGCAT
Organism: Dasyprocta punctata; assembly: GCA_004363535.1. Classification (NCBI taxonomy): domain Eukaryota; kingdom Metazoa; phylum Chordata; class Mammalia; order Rodentia; family Dasyproctidae; genus Dasyprocta; species Dasyprocta punctata. Next base: position 54,762 of record RJWM01009136.1, read on the forward strand.
GGTGTTCAGCAGGGAGCCGGCAGCTGTCCTCACACAGCTCAACCTGCAGGGAGCTGGTTCCATGAAAAACCACAAAAGACATGCTGTGCCTGCCAGCCCCCCAGTGTCCAACCCTGTCTATCACCTGGTCTTAGAACCCCTCCTCAGAGGCCCAAAATTTTGCACCTTCCTCAGCAATACTTCCCTCCCCTACCTAAACTCCCCTATAAAAACACACCCACACTCCTTGCTCAGGGCCAATGGTCTTTTCCCCCTTGGTCTGACTGCACCCGCTCAGCAATAAAGTCCTCAAATGCCGCTTCTACTTTGCCGGCCTGGTCTTGGTTGCCCCTCGGTTCAGCCTAACAGAGTCTACCAGTTGGATGCCACTGCCAAGCTCACCCGCTCAGGAGTGGACCCAGCAGCCCTGCCCTGGAAGCGGCATCGCCTGGTCGTCTTACTCCAGCACTTGCATTTCCTGCACCTGCACACATGTGCCTGTGTACGTGTATCTGCATATACTCACGTGCAGCTGTGCTGCGGGTTTCCTTATCTACCTCTGCCACTCATCTGTGTCTCTAAGTATTTTTTTTTCTCAACAGGTACAGGAATTAAGTACGCAATTTGTGACCATATTCAGAAAAAAAAATCGAACCAGGCTGGCCTTGATATATTAAAGCCTCCTTCATTCACTGAACAAATACCTCTTAACACTTACTGTGACCCAAGCAATGATTTAGGTGCCAGGAGTAGAAGAGTCAAACAATGACAATATTCTTGTGCTCCAAAGCTACAAGACCAGACAGACAGAAAACAAACCTATATACATATGGCTACAGTCTTACAGCAATAGTGTAACTCAGCTGATGTTGCTAAGCCCAAGATAAGACTGTAAGGTCCAGAGTGACTGACTAGCATGGGGACTTTGATACAGGGTGACTTCTCTCCAGAGTAGGAATAAGAAAGATGCTAGGATTGTTGGCTGTATGAAGAGCAAGGCTCTGGGAAGGGAAAGGATTTGGTGTCTCCTAGGTTCACAGGGAAAACTGAGGCAGGGTTGGGAGATGTTATGGTTTATACATTGTGTCAACTTCAGAAGTCTAAAAGCTTAATTAAGTAACTCAGCAGCTCTACATCCTGGGGTGTAGAGCACAAGCAGTTATCTGCTCATTGTGTCAATTTGAGAAGGTCAGAAGTTTAACTGAGAGACTCAGCAGGGAGCCAGGGGTCTTACTTTGTAAATATCCTCATCCTGTGCAAAGGAAGGCAAGGAGATTTGTGAATGCTACACCCACCCTGGGTGGGGGTGTCCTGTGTGCAATATAAGGGAGGAGGAGAGGCTTGCTCTTGCCCCTTTGACTCTGGTTGCTTTTGCTTGGCTGCTGCCTTGAAGTGTTGCCCCAGTGCCACACCACCCTGCCTTGGAGCCAGCTGATTATGGACTGAAACCTCCAAAAACAGTGAGCTAAATAAACCTTTCCTTCCCTAATTTTGGGTGTCAGGTGCTTTGTCTCAGCAAGGAGGGAAAAGTAACCAAGACAGGGTATTAAAGCTAAACTGTGAACATTTGCAGTCTCATGGAATGCACATTTTAATTATGAATAGAGAAGAGACTGTGTACATGACCCTAACTCATTGTAAGATACTATAGTACTTAATAGCAAGCAGGAGAGACCTGAGATCAGTTGAAGCTTTTCATAAATTTACTTAATAAATTTGGAAGGAATATTTGGAAGATAAAAATTAACTATACTACTAATCTTTGTAAGTTCATCAAAAAGAGCAGTTTATGCTTTCATTGCTTGACCATTTTTTTATGCTTAAATTTTTTAACCTGAACAACTACTTCTAAGATAACAATGTGAAATATATTAACTAGTGTTAATTTCCTACTGTTTTTTTGAAATTCTGTATCATTTCTAACTTTTGTTTTTAAAATAAAAATAAATTAAGTCAAGTTTTTTTTTTTTTATCACATGCTGCTATCAAGACCTGCAAAATGCCTGGGAATTTTACCCTACTGTCCAGTCAGTTAAACAGTTCACTGTGATTCCGTGGACTCCTGCAGAAGACACGGGCCTGCAGGGTCAGAGCCAGTGGGTTTGACATTTACAGCACAGCCAGCATGAGCCTCATGTGGGTTCAGTTTGGCTCTCGGACCCCAACTTCCATAAGTGCAGCAGTAAGGAGGCCCCCAGTGTGCGCTGCGCATGTGAGGTCTGCGCTGCACTCCAGGTGAGTGGACCCAGGGCACCCCCCACTTCTACAGTGCATGGGAGCACACTGCTCTCCCTGGGAGGGGCCACCACCTTAAACCCTGAGGATGCTCCCGGAGCAGACAGCCCGAGAGATGCCCTGCACGGGAAGCAGCCAGGACCTTGCCTTCTTGCTGTGCCCAGGAACAAGGCACAGTGGCGCTTAGAGTCCAAGGGATCCTGCAGTTCCCTAGGTCACTGTCCATGTGCACGGGGACGTGGGAGGCTGCAGATGACCTTGTGCCGAGGACCACACCATGATGAAGACATCACTGTACGTGTTTTCTTCTCTGCTCCATCCTCTCTGTAGTACCCCTGTCCCGGTGAGGTCGAAGCAGTGCTGAGATTGGACTTTGTCTACTCTGGGACCTCACAATCCTGGAACCCTGCATCCAGGTAGGGGAAAGGAGTGCATGCTACGTTTTCACACTGTCGGTCACACATTTCAGTCACATGCTGCCTTCATGACTCTTAGGCCCAGAGCAGTGGGGTCATTTTTACTTTATGGGAAAGAAAACCAATCATGCTGATCAGAAGCAATGCCATAATTTAGGGACTAATCCATATCACTGCCCGTTTCATCAACCCCATACTGATGTCCTAGTGCTGCCCAAAAGGTACGGGGAATGAGGCTTCTCTGACTATGGGATTAAAGGTAGCCAATGATCCCAGCACCTCACTGGGCCCACTGTACAGCATGATGGCGGGAAGCATGGCAACTGTTACTGTTGAAACTAAGCAAAGGCAACACTTTTTCCAAGCCAAGACGCCCTTGGCATTGGACTGTTCCATCCATTCAGCTCACACAACAGACACAAACACCGTTATTTCAACACAGCTAAACAGTTCAGGAGGGGACGGTTGGCAGAGGGAAGTGAGGCATGGAAAATTCAAATACATCACCAGGTCCTGAAGCCAGAGGACAATAATGACAACCAACGCCGGGGACAGTTCTTGGGAATTTCTGCAGTTGCATTTCACTCAGTGTGACCCACTCCTGAGGAACGGAAAGCTCAGGAAGTTCACGTGGAAAGGTTTGCAGCTGGATTCCTAACCAAGTCAGCTTTTATTTCATTGATGACCAAGCAGGCTCCCTCCCGTAGAACACCCGAGGACACAGCCTAACCATTAGTGGCTCATCATCACAGAAGCATGTGTATCTGCAGCCTAGGGGGCGCGGGGAGGAGGCACCCCTCACCTGAGAAACGGCTCGGCATCTGCAGGACATCGTTTCTGATCTATTTTGATGTTGCTTGTTGCTGCAAACACTGTGCACATCTAAACTCAGGCACATTTAATTTCGCTGAATTGTATCTTCTCAGCATTAGATGGAGTAATTTTTCAGGGGATCTCTCATGGTTATCAGACAGACGGATCTGGTGGGGAGGTCTGAGACCATCAAAGATGCAGAACCAAGCCCAGCCAGATGAGGTTGAATTTAGCCAGGGTTTGGAGAACACATAGAGAGTTCTGAACTGGAAAATAATCATTGATATTTTCAATCTGCTAAGGGGACTTGGGGTTTTTGTATGGCCATTGATCAGGCAAACAAAATATACTGGTACTTGTATATTTTCCACATGAGACTTGCTAACAGATGGTGGAGTTGGGGTTGTCTCTTTCATGGGGAATAGAGACAAACCAGAAAGAGTTCCCTGGTTCTGTCATTCAAGACTACGTCTCTGTGGTTTCACTACATTTGATTTCTTTCTTCACTGGATGTATCAACCCCAGATTTCACTACCATTTCATGCTCTTCCTAAGGATTTGAAAATCACTTTCTTTAGCGATCATCTGCCACTAAATGCTACTAGTACTACTTCCAAGTAGTTGAATGTGCAAGTAGAGGAGATATACTTTGTCTCACATACCATAAGACACTAGATGGGCAATTTCTGCCTGTTTTAGAGCTCACTAATGTCCTCAAGGATCCAGGCTCTTTCTATATTGGTTTTCTGTTACACACCGCATATTCTCTTAGCCAGCAATCTTTTCCTTACATGGCTACAAAATGGTTCCCAGTGCTTCGAACAATACACCCTCACACTGAAGACAGGTTGAGTCTCTACTTCTTGTTTGGCAGAAAACGTTTCGGGAAGAGGTCATCAACAGTCCCCTCACGTCTCTTGGGTCAGAACTGGGTCACCTGCCATTAGCGGAGGAGTCTGGGATCATGAAAATCTGTCATGCTAACCCCATGCTTGAGTGTGAATACAGTGATCAGACTGTCCAGTTTGAGGGAGTCCGCAGGGTGTAGGGATTCAGCCACAGACCAGAGCATCCTGGGCCACCTGGATGGTAGTCACCAACCTCAATGCGGACTCTGTCCGTGAGCGGAGAGGAAAGGGCTGCTGGGCACTTGGGAGGAAGCCTTGTAATTCTGGGTCTCTGGGGAGGGATCTCTGATTAAGCTGTTCATCACGATGTTCTTGGAGCCTCCATTCACCAGCCTCGTTCCTCCTGGGAGTTTCTGTGGGCCTAATGAGGCAGAGAAAGCAACTGGGGGAAAGTAAAGCAAATGAAGGGCGGGGTTCCCAGGGAGAGGGCTCCAGCTGCTAGGCAGAAGGAAAACCATGTGCAGAACTGGCAAACCAGGCTATAGCCTGATCCAACAGTGACCCTTACAGAATGAATCTGAAAACACACAAACCCCTGATTTTATTGGCACTGTCTATTATTGTGTTGGTCTGGCAGTGCTGGGGATGAAATGCAGGGTCTCACACGTGCTAGGCAAGTGCTGTGTGACTGAGTTACACCCCCACGTCCAATCAATATTCAAGATTTTTGAGAATTAACATAAATTGTAGATTTCTAACCTCTTTAAACTGGAGGGCTTGACCCTCAGGGTTTCAATCTTAAATGGCAAGATGGAATGCCAGGGTATTGACATCGCTGAGATATAATCTGCACCATCTTCATTACCTTTACATCTCCTCTCACCCTATATGTGCCATGCGACACTGCCTGAGAATGATTTAAAGTCGGCCTTTAATAGGATTCACTGTTTGCTGCTTTAAATCACTGCTCTAGGTGAAAATTAGAGAAAACATGTGGTGTACCTAGAAAAAACGTTATAAATAAGTGCAGCAGAATCCGTCCACTGCCCCATTCCAGCCTTGCCTCATCCTTGATGCCAACCCCAAATTTCTGTCAGGTCTAAGAAATAAGACTGAATCCACTTAGGGGAGCTCAGGGTTCCTGAACAGCATGAGACCCTGTGTGGTCCTCAGGCATAAGAGGCAGTCAGGGTTGGGGCTTTTGTAGATAAAATCTAGGAAATAAGAAATTTTAAGAAAAAAAAAATCATACTGGGGTCTGCACACGTTTCTCCTAGTTGTCAGGCTAACTGTGTGGAGTTAGGGAGCGTGATGCTTAGGCACCCAGGTTGTGGTCACACGGTCCGGCCCCCGAGCTCCACACCTGCACCCAGGACGGACTGGAATCCCCCAGCTGCCAGGGAGCCCCCATCTGCAGACCCCTGAGAACTCTCCCCACGCTCTCTCTGTTGAAGGAGACGTGGGGAGTTTTCAAGGGTTAAAAGATCTCCAGTCGGGTGTCCTTTTCCCGGAGATAATAAGAATGATTGAAAAAAATGAAAGGAAAATAGTACTGCTCGCTGTGTGAATCTCTGCTATCCAGTGCCCGACTTTACACCACCTAACACCGGATTACCCATGGCCACAGTGCGGGAGAGCTCTCTTCACACTGATGATAACATTGTTGTAATATGTGGTGCACAGAGTCAGTATTTAGGGATACAGAACTTCAGTATTCCTAGTGGTGGAAATATGGTAGAAAGGACACAATGTTCTTTTTAAGTACAGGTCTAAATACAGTGCTCCAATCACTAACACATCCATTCAAGAGGAGGCAAACCTAGTGGGGCATGGTGGTGCACGCCTTTAATCCCAGCACTGAGAAGGCTAAGACAGGAGGATTGTTGTGAGTTCAAGACCATCCTGGGCTACAAAGTGAGTTCAGGGTCAGCCTGAACTGCATAGTGAGGCCCTGTCTCAAAAACTAGGGCCGGAATTTAGCTCAGTGGTGTCAGCACCTGCCTGGTAGGCGTGAAGTTGTGAGTTCAACCTCTGGTACAAAAAAAAAAAAAAAAAAAAAAAAAGAAGAAGAACCAGAAGAAGAGGCAAACTTGCCTCTCTATCTGTACTTTTTCAGTATTAATTGTGCTTTTGTGCTTATATATGTATCATCTATCTTTCCATATAACTCAGCTCACAAGCTTGAACTTTCTATGTTATTTTAACTCTAAATCACAAGGCAAGACATCAATATATTTTTCAATTATGGTTTTGCATACTTCAGATTCTTTTCTGAAACAATAGTACTTGGCACATCAAAGGACAGGAAATAGCAAAGCAGCACTTTTAGATTTCCCATTGATTCTGCTTTAAAATGAACATGGATTCAACTTTCAGCTCTCTTCCAAGTCCTCGATTGTTCTAGCAATCTTCTGTTTCATTATTTTTCAATGATCAGCAATTTTAAGAAATTTTCAGAGTTCCTGAAAACTGTATGAGTAATTTCATGATACCATGATTCTTGTCTTATGAAATATTTCATTTATAATAACTTCTATTATCTTTAAGTGTATTCAAAGATTATATGTCATTATCATAAATCTTTAGAGTAAAATAAGTGTAGTAAAATGGAGGCAGGATGCACAGTTGTCACTGATATACAGCTTTGACCTGAGAAGAGTTGCCTTTTTGTTAAAAGGGTTGATAAGCATTAAAAAAAGAAAAAGTTTCTAGCAACAGAGATTGTTCTAACACAGTCAGAAAAGCTCAGAAAATACTGCAAAGAGAACAGATTTGTCACCATGATATTTAAATGTATTTAATTTCCTTTAAGACTAAAAACACTGAAAATCATCTGTCTCGTCATGTAAAATGAACTCGTTTCCTCCCAAAGGAGTATTTTTGATGCCAGAGTTGTTGTTGGCTGGTCACCAGAGCATGCGTCCTTTGTTTTGTTCCGACATGTGATGTGTAGCATGCTGTCCCTTCCCCAGATGCCAGAGACAGAACTCAGTGGGTTCATGCTTGTCAGAATCACGAGAATTCTACATTTCTTTGTGCAATCCCTGTAAACCTATGGTTGGCTTAGACTGAGCCATGTGTCCTGGGTCTGACCAATGAGGTATAAGAATAAACTTCATGTGTGTTTCAGGGAACAATTTTCATTTTCCATCCAAATAATATCAATGCAACACGATCTCTGTGAGATTTTCCAGAAGAATGAGATAACTACAGCTGTGATGACTCTCTTTCAATTATATAATAACAATATTGCATAAAATAAACAAATATGGTAAAAATGCAGAGCTAGAATTGCTGCAGGAGCCTAGGTCCTTGATGACCACCCATAATCATGTACATCCCAAAATGCTGAAAATGTGTTTTTAAAAATGTTCCTGACTTAAAGGAGCATAGTTAAAATTTGTTACTGCAACTAAACACATGCATTGCTAACCACATTGTCTTGCTATCTGTTGCCTAAGTGTGGTTAACCCAAACACGCAATATTTACTAATTTTGTGTTTGGAATCCAAGGCAGCCTCTTCCTTTTGCCTGCATAAATCTGAGCTATCTTTTTGGATCTGCTCAGAATGCAACTCCAAGAAGTAGACTAGGAAAGCAGGGATCTTCCAAGCATTTGGATATTCATGGGATTGATGACCATTAGAAACACAGACCCATGTTACACACACACATGCACACACACACACACACACACACACAAAGTGAAAGTGCAAAATACAGGGTTTAGTATCCACAATAAAGAAAGACAAAATAAATTTTAGATTGGCTTTGTTTCATTCTCTAATTCATCAAATATTTAACTAGCATTTACTATGTAATGTTGGACATCACATACACAGCAGTAACCAGGAGCATTGTGTGCTGATGAAATGCAGACAGTGGTCTGGCCTTAGACTGAGTGCCCGTTTGTGTGGAATGAAAGAGTAGAAAGATTACAAAATTGTCATATGTATTTTGTTCCTATTGGCTCAAAATACCAGTTTTTGTTCCCTTTCACTAAATTGGAATTAGTTGACATTGGCTTCAGGGACGGTTCACTCACTGAGAAGAACATTGTGGTTAGAAAGCTGTCAGTGCTTGTGGCTCAAAGAGATGGCAAAAGGAAAAATCCAAGTGTCTGCCAGGGAGTGGAGGTTTGAAAAGTGGTTTATTCATACAGTGGAATGGTATTCAGACAGAGACAGAAAGCGAGGTTGACGCAACACGGCAACACCTGCAAACATGGTGCTACGTTAATTAAGCTAGGCACCATAGCTGACTCTCTCAGTCCATTGATATGAAATATTCTGAGCAGGTAAACCCATAAAACATAAAACAGTTCAGTGATTTCCAAGGACTGGGGAGGTGGGAGAGAGGGAGAAACAGCTTCCAATGTCTCAGAGGACGTTCAGGAGCAGATCATGGTAACGCCTTGGGAAAGAGATCACCAATGCACTAAATGCCGCTAAATGACCTCTCTTAGATGGTCACAGTTGCCAGGGTGCTGCACAAATGGGCTAGCATAATACAAAAGGAAGAAGACCATTGAAATTGGGCCCCTCATTTTCCCCTTCATTTTAGCGTGATCCTTCCCACTGACGGTAAGTACAGTGACCCAGTACCCCGGCCCTGTGACAGAGCCCTCGTCTTTGGCTATTGTGGTCAGGGTCAAGACTGGATACCCTGTAAAGCTGGGTGCTGACTTTTGTTTAGGCCCTGGCCAAGGGAGGTCTTTCCCCCCACTCCTCCCAAGAGGAAGGGCAGGCAGCCTACTCCAGCACTTCTCTGTGTCGGAGAAGAGTAAGTAAAAATCTTCAGCCAGTTTTGCAGAATTGCTGTGGCAGTCTTCCTATTTTAGGGCAGGGACTCAGGGAGTGAGTGATGATTTATAATTTGTTCCTATTAAATTGTCACAGAGAGGGTACTTGACCAAGCAAACCTCATGCTATAAATGAAGGTTGGCATTAAATGATTTTGTGATCCTGAAAGATTTTCTTTCCTAAACATTTATTTGTTTTAAGAAATCTACAGCACGAAGAATTGGTGGCAGGGAGCACACAGAGAAAAAATAAACCGAGGTGAAACTCACTGAGAGAGGGAGGCTGCTGTCACTCAAGGTTTATTTGTAGAAATGCTGTGTTTGTTTTGCTGCTGTGCTGTGATAGGTAGAACAGGAAAGTGCTGAGGGATGTCTGTGGGTTTTTCCTTATTCCTTCCTTTCCCTCTGAGTGCTGGGAGATTCTGCCACTTAGAACTAGAGATAAATAACACAGTAAACAGAAAGCAAAAGCAAGGATACGAACTGAAGCTTCTGGCTTCAGAACAATAACTCTCTATGTTGAGCTAAATGCATTTAACTCAATGAATTTAACTGAGATAGAAAGAAATCCCCTGAGATAAATGTGTGGCTCATAGGGTTAAACGGGGATGTGTGGGGTGACAGAGGCAGGGGAGGTGACAGAAACCCAGTGCTGGGCTTCTGCCTCAGCTTGGAAGTCCTGAGACACCTGGGGATATTGACAAAGAGAGATAAAGTGATACCCATCGCCACTCCCAGGGAGAAGGAAACGCCCAAGCTCTGTTGCTAATCTATAACCAATATTGAAAGAACACTGAAGAATATTGCAAGACTTCTTCATTCACTTCCTCTTGAGAACAGGGAAGCCAGTTAAGGAATCAATGTGTCTCCCAAGGGCCATTCTGAGGAGACTGCTGTGTGTGACCACACCGCTGTGATGTGTCTTGTCGTTTCCAGAAAACCGATGAGAAGAGGCATCTGAGACAGGGCCATCTCACATTTGTCTGACCGCATTCCCCCAAATGGGGCAGCCTGATTTGTCTGAAAGACATAACTACAAACTGAATTTAAATGTGACTTTTCCAAAGAGAGAGCTGAGGAAGAAAGAGCACACATGCATTGGCTCTGAGAGCACACTGCGGTGTGAGCTGCAGGCAGTGAGTGGTCGGACTTGGAATTCAAAGAAAAATAAGTGAACCTTCACGGGAAACCTACATAGGCAACACAGAGCCCGTTACTCCTCCGTCATTAAACGGTGCAATGCTCAATTTCCTTTACAACTTAGCCCTGACATGCCCTTGGCTAATATGCTGGTGAGGGGACAAGAATGTGAATTTCTGAGTCACTAGGGTTTGAAGTGTTTTTCAATGAGGAGTCAGACACATCCAGAATGTTCAAATGGTTCCCTGCGAAATATAATGCATGCTGCTTTGATGGTACTAAGAGAGGGAAGAGTGTCTCTGGGTCCCTCCTTTATGACCAGGAAGCTAGGTGCTTCTGTCCTGCACATCTCACAGGTTAGCCTGAAAGGATGCTGGGTAGGTGGATACCTGCCAAGCTGTAGCACCAGGGTCCTTGTGGCCTGTTCTCAGAGAGGAGAGAACAATTTTGTCTTAGACTGCTCAGGTTGCTCTGAGGAAGTGCCGCAGTCCGGGTGGGTAAGCAGCAGGGATTTATTTCCCCACAACTCTGGAGGTCAGAAATCCGTAGTCAGGTTCCTGGCAGGGTTAGGTTTTAGGGTCTCTCTCTGGCATGTAGATGGCCATCCTGTGTCTGCGCCCCGTGTCTGCTCATGGGCTTCCTTCTGTACGTGTCTGTGTTCAAATCCGCTCTTTTTCTAAGGACACACATCATATTAGGTGAAGACCCACCCTCAGAAAGATCTCTTCTTCACCAAATGACATCTCTAAAAGCTCTGTGTCCAGGCGGGCACGTTCTGAGATCTGTGAGATATGGCTTCAGCACAGGAATCATTTCAGGGAAACGCGATTCAGCCCTAACTGGGACAGTACCTGCATTTCTACTAAACATCTTATTTTCCTGGCTCTTGACTCAAGTCTCAAATGGCAGAAAGACACTCAGTTGGCATCAGCAAACCCTACCATGAGCCTCGCCTAGTCAGTCTGGGGTGCTGCACCAGAATTCCCTACACTGGGTAGCATAAAGAGCGAGCATCCTGTTTTCTTTGTTTGGGAGGCAGGACAGTCAAGATCAAGGAGCCAGAAGACGCAGTGTCTGGGGAGGGTCAGTCCCTGGTTGGCACATGACCACCTTCTCAACCTCGCATGGTGGGGAGCAGGAGGTGTGCAAGCTCTCTCTAATGTCCCGTTCATGCGATGCCATCTTCACGATCTAAAGGTCGTCTTCTAATCCCGTCACACGTGGTCCAGGGGTTTCTTCTTTCTTTTTTTTTTTTTTCTTTCCTTATGATTTTGCATTTTTTAATTATTACTTTTAAGGGAGTAAAACAGAACAGTAAAGCAAAACAAAACAAAACAGTGATAGGATATTGTTTATCCTCTAAATAGTTTCCCAGACTACCGGCCCCAGGCTTGCAAAGTCAGTCAAACAACACAAATGTCGGGCTACTTCCCTACCTCAGTTATTATCATCTCAGCCTGTGTCGCATCTGTTGCTTACAGGTGGTTGTGGGGGATGGCAGGAGGCAGAGGTGGCTTCTTTGCTGGTTCTCCCCAACCAGCAGGGCCACCTCTGTCACATGGGGGGCTGTGTGGCTTCCTTGCTGGGTGTTTTTTTTTTTTTTGAGATTTCTATCTATGAATTTTGGAGGCAGAAGCATTCAGTCCACAGAAAAGCCCAAGCACTGAAGTGAGCCCTAGTGTTACTATGAAGACTCGGTGTCTGTGGCTGAGAGATTCCAAGGTGTGATCCTTCTCCATGCTCCCTGCGTCCCACCTTCCCACCAGGAGAAGCGATGAGACTCAGGACAAGGTACTGGCCACGATGTCCGCACACTTACCTGGCTGTCTCTGCACTGAGTTTCGTCGTCTGTGATACCGAGAGACATTACCGGAGTCTGGGAGATGAGGGCCCGAGGGTCTCTATGCCTTCCCACCTGTGAACCAGGGGGCTCAGCTGCCCCGAGTGACCAGAGGAGACGGCCCCCAAATCTGCGCTGGAAGTGGCTGAGGATGCCCTGAATTCAGGCTCCCACGGTGCTGCTGGCTTACCTGTCCCTTCTCAGGACTGTTTCTCCTCTTTTCCTTGCTTTCTGCTCTATGTCTCACAATGTGCCGCCCACACTGTATTTCTCTTGTCACTGTTCTGGCTGTTTTTTAGGGCAGACACTGCTGGGCAGTGGTGGGAGGGAAGTAGGGAGGAAAACAGATCTGTTTTTATCCCTCTGTGCCTTGGGATGTTGTTGTGGCTTGGGCGCTATCCCCTTCACAGCAATTCTGATTTGTTAAAGATAATTTAAGACTTAGGGCAGAGGTGAAAAATGACATAGACTTGTCACATAAAGGTATCAAAACTTTGATACAATATTATTACAGGTTTGTACTTGAATTGAATCAGGTTTTTTCCACCAATATGCTACTCCAGAGTTGACATTTAACTTAGTTATCACTGTGACTTTGCTCTCCTCCAACAGTTTCTCAGCCTCTGCTTTACTTCTGATGACCCTGAGACTTCCAAAGAGTGCTTCACATTTCTTTGCATGTCTTTATTAGTTATGCTTCACTGGAAGAAAATCAGAAGTGATAGGCCCTTTCTAGTGCACTGCAATCCCGATACATGAAATTCATTCATGTTCAGCTCAGTCACTTGGTTAAGGTGTCTTCCAGGTTTCTCCAAACTAAAGATACAAGTTCTCCTTTTATGTAAAGTAAAATTGACTTCAGAAGAAATATCTTCACTATGTGCAAAGGTCGTAGTTCTCCTTAAACTTCAACCCACCGAGAGAGAGAGAAAGAGAGAGAGAGAGAGAGGGAGAGAGAGAGAGGGAGAGAGACAGAGAGAGGGAATGCAGCAAAACTTTAATCTGTTAGTCCTCTGATAGGGTCATTCCAATGCTTTTACCTGCATTAATTAAAGTCTCAAGGGAGCACTGATGTGTTGGTCATATTTAGTTTTATTTTTTATGTGTTTTAAAATTTATTTGTTCCAATAAGGACACAAGTGTTTTGTAAGTGTCCTTCTGGGTTGCAATACAATGCCATCGTAATATTTGTTGCCCTCCAAGTTCTTCCCACTTCGACCATTTGGAGCTATCCCAGGGTGACCTCTACACGTTCTTATATACCCACATCCGCCTCGAGCACTTTGTTATTGTCCTGAGATCACAGATGCTCCCAGCACATCTTGTATTTTCCCTGACAGAGTTGTGAGATCAATCATTTCTCCACGGAGCCTGACCTTTCGTTTGAAGAATGGTATTGACCATCACGTGTGCACAACGCTACCATGATGTCACTACTTCTGTCTCTCCGAGCTTGGAAATGCACCTGTCTACAAAAACCGGAATGGGCACACACAGGCATCTCTCTACCTACTTATCTTTCTGTCATCTTTCTAATCTACAATCTGTATCTATGTCTACAACCATAGAATAGAAGTAATACCTGCATGTGTAGCTACAATAGATCTGTCTTAAAAGTAGGCATGGATACAGCTATCTATCAGACATTAGGCAGATACATAGATGCATAATTTGTACTATCTCCAAGTCCAGTCCAATAATGCAAGTTTCATGGTAGCTTCTCCCTCTCCCTCTCTCTGTTTTCTTTCATTAACAGTTCAGAAAGGGGATCTAAGCCGGGTGTGATGGCACACGCATTTAATCCCAGCACTCGGGAGGCTGAGGTAGGAGGAATGTTGTGAGTTCGAGGCCGGCTTGGTCTACAACATGAGTGTATAGGATATGCTATGTACCCCCAAGTCCTCATACTTTTGATGGGGCTGAGTCTGATGCTTGTGATCAGTTTGTTGTCTAGCACCAGGACTAATGACATGACTGCTACACCCGCCCAGGGGTGGAGCTGAGATACAGTATAAGGGAAGGCGGGTCTTCCTCTTGCTTGCTTCCCGGCTTCCGCCCTCTCTCTCGCCAGTGCGGATTGCGGCTTGCAGCTTGCAGCCGCCATGAACTATAGCCCCGTCATCCCATGATGCCTTGGAGCCCACTTTATGGACTGAAACTCCCGAGAAACTGTAAGAATAAACCTTTCCTTCCCTAACTTTGGGCATCAGGTATTTTGTCTCGGCAACGAGCGAAAAGTAACCAAGACAGAATTTGGTACCAGAGGAGTGGGGTCGTTGCTGTGACTATTCCTGACCATGTGGTTTGAGAGCCTTTGAAAATGGCTTGCGGGGAAAGTTTGGAAAGGTTCAGAGATGCCGTCTACATGCATAGAGCTGGAACGGCTTAGGCTGTTTTGTATGGGAGATTCTGGTCAGAGCTCAGGAGACCAGAAGGCTGATAGAAAGCCTGCCGGTAAAGACCAGGCTCGGGAGATTTCTGCCGGGAAGAAGAACGACATTGGGTGTTGGGCTCCAC
>RJWM01009137.1:0-69362 GCA_004363535.1 Dasyprocta punctata
CACTGAGCCAAACTCCTGGCCCTGGTTTTTCGAGGCAGGGTCGCACTATGTAGTGCAGGCCGGCCTTGCGCTCGCGTTGTAGCCCAAGCCGGCCTCGAACCCAGCCCTATTTTTTGAGACAGGATCTCACTATGCAGTTCAGGCTGGCTTTAAACTCACTTTGTAACCCAGGCTGGTCTCAAACTCACAATGATCCTCCTGCCTCAGCCTCCTGAGTGCTGGGATTAAAGGCGTGCACCACCATACCCAGCTCCCTTCCTTCCTTTTTTCCTGTATGTGCACACACGTGCTAGGGACTGACCCAGGGCCTCAAATATGCTAGGCAAGTGTTCTACCACTAAACACTCACCCTCCCTAATCTATCTGTCTGTCTGTCTGTCTTTCTTTCCTTCTTTCTTTCTTTCTTTCTTTCTTTTTTTTTTTCTTTCCTTTTGAGGCTGGGGAAATTATGTATCTACTATAAATAGAAAGTTAATGTTACTCTCCAGAAAAAAAAAGGCAGCTGAAAGAATTTTTAAAATACAGCACAAGTGGGGAAGTGGGGGCTGGGGTACAATCACAAGTGGGGCTCAGGGGAAGAACATTTGTTTAGTGTGCTGGGGACTCTGGGTTCAACCCACAGTACTATAAACATTAAAAATAAATAAAGTAAAAATGAAAACAATTCATTCAGTTTCAGCCAGATGCCCTTGCTGGTGGAAGGCTCTCACCCTTGGCTCACTTCTCCTTTGTTGTAGTAGGTAGAGAACGGGCACAGGCTGTGAAGGGTAAAGACATCTAGACCACACTGAATGGTCCTTGAGGGGGAATTGGAGGGGAACGATGCTCTAGAAGATATCTTTATGACCATGTCAGTTTCCCCTAAAACATCACAGTATCGGCCTAGGCCCTGCTTGGGAAGCCCTACCTGGATCCAGGTAACAGGCCAAGGACTTAGAAGTTCCTATGTATTCCTACATACAAAATGGCTTCGGTGGTTGTCACACCCAGCAAAGGCTCCTCAAAGCATCAGTCTCCTCCCACAGCCAGGCACCACCAGCCACTAAGAGATGAGTCCTGACTGAAGTCCAGGCACAGCCGGGCTACCCCCACCACTTCCGGCAGATTCAAGGAGCAGCAGGCCAGGCCACAGGCTCCTGGAACAGGGTGCACACTGCTCCTCTGGCAAGGACAGACTGAGTTCCCTAGAGCAGGCCTGAATCAGATGCCACTTTCCCTGTGCTCTGTACAGTAGAGGCTGGAACCAAGTAGGGCCGGCGTCGCTTGCTGACTGACAGCAGCTCAGAGGACTCGTGACTTGTCCCAGGCCATGCAGCAGCTCATCGTGGGACTCAGTGACTCGTCTGCAGGCTTCCTGGCCGCAAGTCCCGTGCCCTTGTTCTGATTTAACTCAGTGCGCCCTCCTCTATCTGCATGGCCTCCCTAGGCCAGGCCGGGTCCTCATCACACTGCACCTCTGGACCTCCTAGCTTCTGTTTGAGCAGACCTCTCTCCTACAGAACAGAGTATCTGAGACCGAGCTCCCTGTCGTGCCTGTGCGTGACGCCTGTCCCACTCTGCCTGTGCCTGCTGGGGCACTAGGCCTTGCATGTCCTTGGAGACAGAGCCCTCTGTGTTGGAACCTCCTGTATCTGACGGGGTCTGGAAACCTCATCAGGGGTCAGTTGCTGGTATCAGCTGTCCTCTGGGACAGTGGGTTAGAGTGTCTAGCGTGCTGCTCTGTGGGTGGTACCTCTTTAGATTCTCACAGAGGCGCGGGCACTCTGGCACTTTACCTCTTCCTTCCAGACAAGGACCATGCTGACCAGAAGCCATGAAACCTGTCTGGAGCCCCACAGCTTAAGTGGCCCTGGGAAGCTAAAGCTGCTTGGTCAGGAGCAGGAAGAGGGCTGGACTGTAGCAGACAGCACCAGGGCTGCAGCCATGTCTGCTTGGACGGGGAAGAGGGGGTTATGGGGCTGCTCTCACTCAGCCATCAGGAAGAAGAGGAAAGGAAAGGGAGTAGAGTAGTGAGAAGCAGGACTGGCTCCGGCAGACCTGAGGGCCTGAGCTGTGATGGGGCCCTGCCCTCTTGAGCTTGTAGAGAAACTCCTCCTGCACTTACCTTTGGCCGGTCAGTACTGTTCCTGAATCCCTGGTACCCCTCCTGATGCTGGGGATACAGAGGTGGACAAGGAGTACACAGATGAGCACAATGCATTGAGCACTGTCCTCTGAGAGACTCAAATGGCCAAAGCAGGGCTGGATTGGGGAAGGAATGGCATGTGCAAAGGCCCTGTGTTAACAGTTTTAGGGGAACTGCACGGAGCATGTAGCATCTGTACTCAGGAGGTGAGATGCAGGGGTGAGGTTGGCAGAGGACAGGAAGGGGGCAGCTGGGAGGCTCAGACTGGATACTTCACAGGGTGTCCCAGGGCCACACTCAGATCTTGTCCTGAGAGGAGAGGCTGGGGTGGAAGCCTCCTGCCTCCAAGCCTGAAGCTGCCAGGAGAGGCTGCTCACCCTGTGACCCTAGGGGCGCCGGCCAGTGGATTCCATGGGCGGTGACCTTGAGGGTGCAGGAGGGCTGTCTGGGCAAAGCTCAGGGCACACAAGAGCCCAGTGCAAAGAGGCTAGCATCACCCTGGCTGGGAGCATGAGGTAGAGGCATGGCTGAGTTCACGCCCTCCGCCCGCTGCCCCACTTCTGGGCCCTCCTGTCCGAATTTTCCCATCAACCTCACTCTTTCCTCCCTGGGGGCAGAACCTCCCAGTGGTGCATCCTGGAGCACAGCCGAACCAGCATTCCCCACCAGCCTGGCTGTGTGACTCCAGCCAGCCTGCTCCCCCTCTCTGGACCTTCTGGGTTCTAAAACACGGGAACAGTGAGAGTTGGCTTCTGGGCTCCTGCTTTCCTTCTCTAATCTAATTCTTGCACTTAAATTGCTTCCTGAGCTGCCAGCTTCTGGATACTCATGTTGTAATGACTGCTTCATGCCTGTGGGCCAGAAGGCTCCTCATGTTCCCTGTCTGTGTTCCCCAGGCCTCCAAGGTATGGCCAGGGTTGGAGAGGGTAGCTTAAGGGAGGCCAGAGAGGTTAAACTGTTGACCTGAGGTCACCCGGAAGCCCTCTGTGAATGAGAAGGGCCAGAAACGAAGCAGCTGCAGCGCAGTGCAGGGGACAAGCCAGCTGTCACCGGTCAGCAGGCAGGATGACGACGGTGCCTGCTGTCCATCTGTGTCCACTCTCTGGCCCACCTCACTTCCTTTCTATTTCTTCTCATTTCTGGAGAATGTCCTCTTCTTCCCTCCTGCAAGGTCACAGCACTGTGGGGTGTTGGTGGAGCCCCACTGACCCAGTGCTCAGTACTTCATCCGGAATGGCAGGCTCAAAAAGCTGGGTGGGGGTATCAGGGTCTGAAGACCTGGGTACCAGATCCAGCGGTGTCCTGGGAGCTCTGGCAGGCCACTTCCGCTCTCTTACTGGACAAAGTGATCACCCAGCAGGGTTTGCAAATGATAGACACAAGCTCCTAACCACGTGGCTTGCACATTGTAGGTGCCAGCAGGGTGAGATGGGACTTGGTCACGTCTTGCCCATTCTTCCCTTCTGGCCTTCTTCTTCCTCTCCCTCTTCTTCCTCTTCTTCTTTCTCTTCTCCTCTTCCTCCTCCCCCTCCTTCTCTGTCCCCAACTTCTCCTCTGTCTCGTTCTTTTTCTTTTTGTCTTTTTGAGACAGGGTCTTGCTATGCAGTTCAGGCTGGCCTTGAACTCACTTTGTAGCCCAGGTGGGTCTCAAACTTGCAACAATCTCCTGCCTCAGCCTCCTGAATGCTGGGATTACAGGTGTGCACCACCACACCCGGCTTCCTTCTGGCCTTCTTAACCATCTCCCAGTCTTTGGATAATTATAATAGTGTCCTTTGTTTTTGTTTGTTTGTTTGTTTTTTGTTTTTTATATGTGTCTTTTTGAGACAGGGTCTCACTATGCAGTTCAAGCTGGTCTGAACTCAGTATGTAGCCCAGACGGGCCTTGAACTTGCAGCAATCCTCCTGCCTCAGCCTCCCAAGTGCTGGGGTTTCAGGCATGTGCCACTACGCCTGGCTTGTCCTCCAGGTTTTGAAGTAGCATCATTCCAATTGTAGAGATGAGAAGTAGGGGGCTCAGAGAAGTAGCATGGCTTGGTGCAACCAGGATTGGCATCCATGCCAGTCTTGCTCTCAAACCATATCAGGAGCCAACCTTCCTGTGCTTCAGTTTCCCTCAGGGCTGGTCTGGGAAACTGGCCTGTACCTCAGTGGGATTGCAGTGTTGCCCTGGGCAACCCCTGGATTAGCAGGTCCAGGAGGAGCTGAGCCCTTGCAGCCTGTATGGAGAGAGAGGGACAGCCTGGCATAAAAGGGACGGTCCTTCAGCTCTGAGACCATCAAGCACCTGATGTGCCATTCC
Source organism: Dasyprocta punctata (assembly GCA_004363535.1). Lineage (NCBI taxonomy): Eukaryota > Metazoa > Chordata > Mammalia > Rodentia > Dasyproctidae > Dasyprocta > Dasyprocta punctata. Next base: position 4,428 of record RJWM01009137.1, read on the forward strand.
CTGCCCTGCCCTTGCCTCCCCTCTCTTTCCTGAGTTCTTCCCCTACATGTTGGTCCTGTCTGTGTCCCTTGACTTTGGTCACCAGGTGGGTACAAGCGGCAGGGTGCTGGCTGGACCCCTGGAGAGTGAAGGGGGGGACTCAGGAGCCCGCACCTGCTTTCTAGAGGACCAGGTTCCAGGGTAGATGAGGAAACACTTGGGGAGGGTGTGAGTGATGGCTCAGGGGTGCCTGAAACAAGGTTTCTCACGGGGCAAGAATGGGCCCCTCAGGATGAGGCTCACAGGATGCCTGCAGCTGCTTCCCTGTGGGTGTGACACTGGCCAGAGAGCTGCTGGGGTTGGCCTTGTCTGATTCAGTCTGGGGAGGTCTAAGGCTGATTAAACAGAGGGAGGGAGGGAGATGGGTGTGGCCTGGGTCTAACGCCCTGAGCTCTCTCCTCACTGGCCAGTGGCCTGGAATCACCTCAGGCCATCAGAAAAGAGAGAATCCCGGTGGCCTGTCTCTGCTCTGCTTGGTACCGGCTGTGTGACCTTGGGTAAGCCTGCACCCCTCTCTGAGCCTCCTCTCCTTGCCTGTATGATGGGGATGAGGCTGCCCACTTCCCAGGGCTGTCGGGGATCACACGAGATAGGTGCACCGCAGGAACCCCAGTATCCCCCTGGGTGACCACGTTTTGCCTTCCCATCCTCCAGTTGTTCCTGCCTCCCCTCCCTGGGGCAGCTGCCGCCATGTTCTCCTGTGTGAAAGCCTATGAGAACCAGAACTACTCTGCCCTGAAGCGGGCCTGTCTGCGCAGGAAGGTGCTCTTTGAGGACCCCCTCTTCCCTGCCACTGACGACTCGCTCTACTACAAGGGCGCCCCGGGACCCGCTGTGAGGTGGAAGCGACCCAAGGTCAGTGTGTGGTGTCCGTTGGGGGTGGAGGCGACTCTCCATGGGCTGAGTCTGCAGGGACATTGGGGTGGCCCTGACAGGCCCCTGGCTGTGGGAGCTGACCTGGAAGAAGAGCCATGAGAATGGCTCCCTTATTCCTGCCACCCTACCTCCTGGGATCATTTTTGGGTTAAAAATAAGATGATGTGGATGTGACCTTTGTTTTAGCAAAACGCTGAGTGATATTTGAGTGTAAGGAATATGTTTTCATGATTATTATAAAGATTTTGAAGTCAACTTCCTGCATAAATGAAACATATTCATTAAGATGTTTAATCAGTAATCATAATGGTAGTCAGAAGTACTAGTGTCCATCTCACAGGCTTGAAACACAGCCTGGCACCCAGCACAGGGCGCTGTGACCAGGCCTATCGATCGGGGTGGACCAGGGAGCCTTTGCTGCTCCTGATCCTGGCCCCTGGCCACGGGCCCTGAGGTCAGACCTCGCTAAACAGAAGGGTGCGGCTGGCCTAGGGTGAGACTTCCTCCTGTTGAACTCCATTTCCTGGGTGGGAGGGTGTGTCGGAGAAGGGTCCTGCTGAGTGGGTGACCCTGTGGGCCTGGGTGAAGGACAGGGTACACCAGGCCCCTCCCCGGGCTCCACAGCGTTGCTGCTGACCCTGTGAGAGCTGATCTCACTGAAGGGACTTTAGCGAGGGAGACCGGGCTCTGCCAGGTCACCCAGGCTGGGAGGGAGCTGTGACCTGCTGTGTGATTCTCAGATAGCGGTCTCGGAGCCAAGGCCAGGAGACCTGTGTGGGAGGGAGAGTTCCTTAGCAGAAGAGGCCCCACAGGCCTGGCTCACTCGGCCGAGGCAGGGTCACTCTTCTAGGGGTGGGGGTGGGGTGGGGCAGGGACCTCAGCATTGGCTGTGAGGGTGTGAGAGCCTAAACATACCCCAGAGGCCCTGGCCTTTTGGTCTTGGGCCAGTGAGCTCGACTGAACCTCTGACCGTGGCCTGGGGTCTTCTGGAGCTCCCTGGAACCTCCTCACCTAGCGGTGAGATTTCTGCTTCTTGGGTCCTGGTCTTCATCCCTCTCCTTGGTCCAGTGGGTGAGCAAGGCCTCAAAGGGCCTTTGTGAGTCCCTGGTACACTAAGGAACGTGGACACTTGAACTCCTTTGCCCACTTGTGCTTTCCCCCTCGCTACCCTGGTCCTGCCCCCTTCCTGCCCCTGGCTGTCTCCAGACCTAAAGGTAAATGCAACCCGTGGCTCTAGAAAGAGGCCAGTGAGGCCTGGCTGGGACAGGTTGGGCAGGCTGGGGGCTCTAGGTGCCCCTGGTAGAGACACTGCCCTCTCTGAGCCCCTGGTTGCACAGGTTCAAATCATGCCTTGTCTCCTCCCTTCCTGGCCCCTGCCGGGTACACCTTACTAGGCTGGGCTGAGGAAGAGCAGAGCTGAACCCTGCTGGGGCACAGGACAGCACGTGGTGTTTGGTGATGAGGGAGGCCTCTAAGTGAGGCCTCAGGGGAACCCCATGGGTAAACAATGGTAGACCAGGATGTGAAACCATGTGGGTGGTATGATGATGACTACGTGGGTTTAAAAGTTTGTGTGTGGTTGCCACAAATTTGTATGTGGTTGTTGTGGTACACTCCTGTAATCCCTGTACTCTAGAAGGCTGACGCAGGAGGACTTCTAGTTCAAACCCAGCTTGGACATTTAGTGACTTAGTAAGACACTATCTCAAAAAGAATCTGGACATAATGTCCCGTGTCTGTAATCCCAGCACTCTAGAGGCTGAGGTAAGAGGATCACCACTAGTTAGAAGCCAGCCGGGGCTACATAAAGAGACCCTGTCTCAAAAAACTAACAGAAAGGAAAGAAAGAAAAAGGAAGAAGATAGAGAGAGAGAAGGGGAAGAGAAAAGAGGAGAGAAGAGAGAAGGAAAGAGAAAGAAAGAGAAAAGAAAAGAAAAGGAAAGGAAAAGAAAAGAAAAGAAAGAGCAAGCGAGAGAGCTGGGAGTGTAGCACACAGCAAGGTGCGAAGGCCCTGATTGAATCCCCAGCACCTCGCAGGTACATGCAGGTGCCTCAAACAAAACAAAACAAACTACTATTCAGGTACTGCCTGTAGCTGGGATCAGGGACCAGAACAGGACCCCGCCCCCACCCCATATCAACAGGCTAGGAGGTTGTGGAGCAGGAAGTGAAAGTCAAGTCTGTCTACCTCAAGGGTGGGGCTGGCCCAGCTGAAACTGTTAACTCTCAGCCGCTGACCTTTGGCCAGTGAAACTTTGGCCTGCGGCAGCTGTGTCTCTGTGGAATCCTCTGTGGAATCCTACTTCCTGGGTCCTGCGACCTACAGTTTACAAACAAAGCAGAAAGCCAGCTTTTTCTCCCGCCCAGGGAAGCCCTTTTTCATTATCCCATTCCAGCTCCTCCTCGGGGATGTTTTGGTGGCTTCTCTGTTCTCCTTATCGGGCTTCCCACTGTTCTGCCTTCCTTTCTCCCAGAATGGAACAGGAAACCTGGTTGGAGCCGCACAGACTTAGTTTCAGCCTTGATCCTCCATCCCGGGGAGGCCAGGCGTGACCTTGAACAAGTCGCTTCACTTCCTGGGCCTCACACTCCCCATCTGTGAGTGGGGGGAGTGGTTCTTGCTGATTATGGTTTCTGAAGGTTGACATGCATGAGGTACCGGAGGTGTCAGACACATGGGGGACAGTGAAAAGCTCCCCTTCTCCATCCTGCCCACCTTCTCTTTGGCAACACAGGACCCAAAGCCACTGTGTTCCCATGCTGACCCTTACTGATCCCCCCGCATAGTGCTGGCCTTGTCTTATTTCGTCTCCACCCAGGGCACCCACTGCAGGCCCAGCCACTACAGGATTATTGGATTTTTTTTTGTTCTCTTTAGGACTTTAACCATCTCCCGCCTCCCTCGTAGTCTGGTCAGGGAGATAAGAGGCAAATGGGGACTGTCAGTGGACTCTGGGGAGAGGGGTCCTCCTTTCTCCTCTTGAGCCTGGGCCTTGGTAGGGCGCGGACTACTCCCACCCCGTGCCGCCTCTGGTGGAATGCAGAGGGGATGAGCAGGAGTCCTGTGAACAGATGTCAGTGTAGGATTCTCCTTGGATTTCCGAGCCCAAGGCTGTGGCCCCAGCCTGCCCCCAGGGCCTGTGCCCCTGGACTGTGCTGAACTCAAGGCCCCAAGTGAGAGCACAGCTGGTAGTAGTTGGCACCAGGCTTGGACTGGGCAGCTCTCCGACCACTTGCTTGAGAGAGTTCAGGGCATCAGGCAAGGCTTGTTAGACAAGGTGGCCTGGTAGGACGGGGGCTCCAGGAAGAGATGTGGCAGGGCTGAGGGAAGGGTGGGCTCCTGTGACCTTAGATTGCAGACGAATTGACAGGTAAAGCTGAGTGGCTGAAGAGGTAGGGAGATGGGGGGATGGGATGGTCCCTGGTGCAGCTTTGTGTATGTGTCTGTGTGTGTTTGCTGCATTCCTGTTGTTTGTGCACTGGGACTAGAAACCTGAATTTCCTGCTGTGCCGGGGAGAGGTAGCCAGGGCTGTGACCTGAACCTTGTGGAGCTGGCCTAGCAGGCTGGTAAGAGTTTCCTGCAGGCGCAAGAGGCCATGCCCTAGAGGCAAGCCGAGCAGAGAAGTGGTCACCCCAGCCCTCAGGTGGTTTGGCCTGGGCCTCTCAGTGTCACTTTGCCCTCCCTTCCTCTCAGGGGCCTTCTTTGCAGCCCCCGTGGAACCTGCAGGGCCCTGCTTACCCTGGAGATGCACAGAGCCTGGTGAGACTGGTCCTATAACTTGTGACTGGTGGGGAGACCCAAAGGCAAAGCCAGCGTGGGCAGTGGTGGAAGCATGCCGGTGGTTGACCATAGATCTCATCAGGAGCAGTGTCTGTCTCCAGGAGGTGGTTGGACCCTGTCTTAGAGGCCTTTGGAATCCTCATTCCACCTGAGGCTCTCTGCCCATCATCCCTCTGCCCACCTGACATGAAGGTACCATTGCCCCTCCCCTGCCAGTCTCTCTGGTCTCCCTGGCCTCCTGCCATCCCTGCTCTGCTCACACAGGGGTCAGACCTGGTTCCTTCTTCTCAAAGGCACAGAACAACTCTGACCCATTCAGTGGCTTATGTCCAGCTGGTGGTGGCCCAGGAAAAGGAGGAGGACAAGTGCTGGTTTTGAGAAGCCTAGCCTCCAAGGTGGAGGATGAAGGCTTGGACTTTATCTCACTTCTGTGTGGCATGACCCACCCCACCCCCACTAAGACAGTGCAGGGGACAGTAAAGGAAGGTTGACTTTGTCACCATGAAAGCTGACCTACTGAGAGGTTCTCGTGCCAGGCTCCGTGAGCTGGACTCTCAGTTTACAGCTTCTGGTGTGGCCCTGGGTAAATTGGTCTAACAGGGTTGTTTTGCACAGTGCCCAACTCACATCAGGTGCCTACTCCTCAGGAGCCATCTCTGTGACTGTTCTTTTGCAGGTGTCCCAAGGTGGCCTCTGGATTCCGGGTGCCACTGACCTTACTTGGTTTCTCTGGGTCAGACTACTAACTCCAAGCCCAGGGGTCCCTGTTGATCACCCCAGGTCCCTGCTGTGCCCTGGATGGAACCCAAGAGCCCTGAAGCCCAAGCCCAAGTGCTCTTGGTTTCCCTTTCAAGGGCTGGAGAGATGTCCGGGTCAGAGCCCTGTTCTGGACTGTGCCTACTGCCAGGTCTGTCAGCAGTGCCACACAGAGGGGAGGAGAGCCCTGGGCAGGAGCCCTGCAGGCCAGTATTGTCTATCTGTCCACTCCCTTGCCTCCTGATCTTGGATGTCACTGTCCCCTCTTGGGCCTGGGCTCCTCTGCTGCAGGATGGGGGCAATGGTCTGTGTCGCAGAGTGCTGGCTGGGGAATCTAAAGTAGAGGGGCACCTCAGCACCACCCCAAACATGAGCCCTGGTGTCTTCCTGTGGCATATGTGGCCAGGTCTCCCAAGTACGACCCCCCCCAACCCACCTGCCAGCTTCAGAACAGTAGATGCTAAGTCACAGCTCCCTGTGGCTCTGGCTGGGAGGTAAACTGAGAGGCAGCAGGAGATGGGCCTGGGCTTTTTCCTCTGCTTCCCCAGAGATAGAGCATGACCTTGGGGACACGATGAGCACCACTGTGTCGGTGGGTTCCCCACGACCTGAGGTGACAGGACCCAGACCTCTGCTTTGGGAAAACTACCCTGATGTGCTGCTCTGAGCCATCCTGTAGTGCCATCTGCAAGGAGGGGTCAGGGCCCTCCCTGTGTGCCCTCTGGGGAGTCACAGCCCTTTCCTTGGCCCTCTAACACTTGTTTTTCTGGGCAGAGAAGTTCCAGCGCTTTATGAGACCTGAACATCCTAAGCCTCATTTTCCCTGTGGAGTGCTCCATCACTGAGACCTGTGGAGGCCTTGCACAGCCCTTCAGGGGTAACAGTTTGTCCACTTTGCACAGATGAGGAAGTAGAAGTGAGGAGAGCGTGGGCCACTGGGCCCAAGTTGCACTGCCAGAAAGTGGCAAGCGGGAATGGAGTTCTTTGTTGGAAGTTCTGCTGCCCTCCGCCGGCCGCATGCAGTAAGGCCTCAATGGCTGTGATAGTGCTTGGAGCAAAGCCGCTGAAGCCAAGCGTGGCACTGTGGCCTCCTCGTCCTGTTCAGCCTCTCATCTGTAACATAGGTGTCCTGCCAATTCTCAGGGGCATGAAGGGGATTGGTTGTGGTGCCAGCAGGATACCTGGTACATGGAGATGACTTAGTGTCACCCCCACCCCTATCTTCACTCCCTATCTGCTCTGTGGAGTCAGTCGCTGGTGGAGTACAGGGGCCTGGGGTGGGGGACTGTGAGCACAGGTGGCATTTGCAACCACAGACACCTGGCCCTCTCAGGGCAAGGGAACCCCCACACCTAGCCCCACCACTGATGGCCTGTCAGGTCCCCATGGGGCACAGGCAGGCCCTCTACGAGCTGTGGCTCATCAGTTCACACCCGCTCCCCAGGCTAGGGCCAGGGCTATGCGGACCCCTTCTGCTGCCCTGCCCTGACCTGATCAGCACCCAGCTCAAGCTGGGAGGCACAGTGGCCCTGAGGATGCCAGGAGCCAACCCTTCCAGATTGTGTCTCTTCATGCTCTAGGCCAAAGCCAGTGTCTTCCCTCCTGCCCAGCATTGCCTCAGGCCAGGGCTCAGACAGATGCAGAGGGCAGCTGGTTCTGGAGCTGCCCAGCTGACTCTCTCCAACAGACAACAAGTAGCTTTCAGCAGTAGGAAGGGCTGGTCCCCGGGGCCAGCAGGAGGGCATGAGTCATTTTCCTGCCTGATAGCTGCCCCCGCCTGGCTCCCTGCACATCCTGTGGGGTAGCCCCTCTGATGATGCCTGCCAGTCTCTATGGAAAATCAGAATTGCTTTCTGCCCCTCCTGAGCATTTGTGTGCTGTGTGCCTTTGACTGATCTCTGCCTCTCTGAATCTCCATTGTTCATCCATAAAATGGAACAGCAGCCTAACCCCATACTCCTAAGGCAGCAGAAGATCAGATGAGTATACAAAGGGTATGTCAGAGGGGACCTGGCCCATCTACTCCCTTGTCTCTCCTCTCTGTGCTCTTCAAGCTCACTGGTGTCACTTTTACTACCCAGTTTGTTGTGACCATTTACCTCTCTGCATGGGCTGGGAAAGGGAGGGCCACAGGGGAAAGATGGTGGTGGTCCAGGGTGCAACTCCCCGACATCCTTCCACAGTCTTTGTTCATCATCACACCTTTGGCAGAAGAACATTTGGGCCAGGGAAGAATAGGGTGTCCCAGGCAAGACCTGGGGGGAGCTGGGTTTGGAGAGTCTACAGGCCATGTGAGCCCTGCTCTGCGGCAGACTGATCAACGTCCCTGCGTACTCTGAGCTCCCTTTCCTGCTGCAGGGGGCCCTCGTGCTCCTCATCCCACACTCCCCTGCCTTCTTGCAGGACATCTGTGAGGACCCCCGCCTCTTCGTGGATGGTATCAGCTCCCATGACCTGCACCAGGGCCAGGTGGGCAACTGCTGGTTTGTGGCTGCCTGCTCATCACTGGCCTCCCGGGATTCTCTGTGGCAAAAGGTAAGGCCTGGGGCAGCTGGGCTGGGCTGGGGTGAGCTGGGTTTACTGCAACTGGTTTTCTCGCCTTCATGTGGCAGATAAGACTTCCTGAAAGCTGGCATCAGGGCAGGGATGGGGTCACATTGGGCCCCTCAGGATGATCGAGCATTGGATTTGCCTTCCTGACCCATCAGCTAGGGATGTCCAGGGGCAGGGCCTGGGATCTGTTCTGATGTGTCCCCTCCCCTCCACTGGAGGTCTCCTGTCCCTGGAGCAGAATGTATACCTGTGAAATGTGGAAGCCTCCTGCTTCATTTTCACTGTGGCGACACCATTAACAGGGCTCAGGGACCCCTGCCAGTAACATGCTGTGGGCTTGGGTCAGCTGATATCCTTCTCTGGGCCTTGCTCTTCGCAGTTCAGTGGGGCAGGTACAGAGGATCCTCAGGGTCATGATTCCTGGTTCCATTGCTGGTGTACTGGACCAGAGCCAAAGGCCTGCAGCTGGAAAGAATGAGCCCAGCTTCAGCCACCGGGTCTTTTGTGGCAGCACTTGACACTGGGGCCTCAAATCCAGAGTTCGGAATTTCTTTCCTGGGGAGGCAGGGAGGTGGGAGGGGAGGCTAGATTCATTTGGCAGGGATTGCAGGGGAGACGGGTTCTCCTCCTGGCAAATACAAGTCATTGTCCCACCCTCGCCTCTGCCATTCCTGCTCTCCTTCCAAAAAGAATGGGAGGGGGAAATAGGAGCCCAGGGTGTTTGAGTCTCCTAGTCTTGGGTTTGATGCCCAGTGTTAGCAATTGGAAGCTTTGAACCTGGCCTCAGGTTATTCATCTGCAAAATTGAAGTAACTGCCTCTCAGCAGGGACTGAGATGCCGTACTTACAGCCTCTCTAGCAGCATCCTCCTCAGGGAAGGGCGGCCCTGATAACTAGCTTTAGGCCAATTAACACTGCCGGAGCTCTCATGGAGCACGATGAGTTTTTCCTTTTCCTCCATGACATCCTTCAGCCATCAGAGGGAGCTGTGCCCTCGGCTAAGGCTGGGACTGTGTGGCAGGTTCCCTGTCCTCATGTCTTCTGAGCAGGGTGGGCATCCCGGGCCTGACCCCTGATGGTCCTGCAAGGCCCTGTCAGAGGTCCCTACTGCATCCTATGAATGTGTGTATTCATGGGACATCCAAGCTGGAGGGTCTCGGAGAGCCACCTATGGGATTCTGTCACTTGTGGACCTCAAGTGGGTCTGCATCTGGAGTAGTTCTCTAGGCAAAGACCTGGTCCCCACCTTGCAGCTTGCCGCTTCCTGCCTCCAACTCCCTTCTCTGAGCTCAAAACCAGGCCTTTACCTCTGAGCCCTACTGGTGCCTAGACGAGGACTTGCCTGGGACTGGAGGTGGCACATGGGAGCCCTGGAGGACTGGGTCCCCTCTTCTGCCTGCCTGGGTAATTGCCTGTTTATCTGCCATCTCCCCTCGAGGTGAGTTCCCAGAGGGTAGAGCAGGGCCAGCTCGTCCTTTCCCACTGAGCCTAGTGGTGGCATGCACGAAGAGGGCTCCAGAGAGGTTTGGAAGGAGAGGTCTGCCCTAGATTGTTGGACCCAGCTACTGACCTGATCAGCTGCCTGCTTCTCCCCAGTGGTCAGTGGACTGGAGTTGGCTGGAGCTATCTGCGCATGTGCAGGGAGGAGTCTCCAGAGCTGTGCTCCTGGCTGGGCTTGGCTTGCAGTCCCCTGCAGCAGCCTCTCACTGCGCTGTTGGAGGAAGGGTTCACAACTCAGTCAGGAGGTCTGTCTTTGATACTGTGCCACCTTCAGCATGCTTACTTTTATCCCAGGGCTGAAGATTGCTCCTGCGGAGAGCGGGACCCCAACCCAGTGGTCTCAAGGTTGCCAGGACCAGGAGGCAGACCTGCATTAGCTTATGTGATGCTAAAGAAGGCTGGGGCGGGCTGGGTGCTCTTGGCTAGTTGCACTCTACCTCTGAGTGCTGCTGTGGCGACAGTCCCTGCAGAGCTCATTACTGTGCTTACATTCCCTCCTGTCCCCACTGACTGGGCTCTGTTTGTTGTTACCCCTCACTTTCTGGGCCTGTTACCCTGCGGGACTTCCCCAGCCCCACCCCTTTCTTGCCCTGAAAGGGCAGTGGAGGTGGAAGATGGTCAGCCCGAGCTGCACCCTTGCCTCCACCCTCACGTTCACAGTCTAGATGCCGAGCCTCAGGTCCAGGCACGTCACACCTGGGATACGCATGTCCTTCCTCCCGGAAGTCCTCCCTTACTCTTTCTCATCCTTGAGGGCCTGGGACCTGTGGGTACAGGATTCAAAGACAACCAGACCTGAGTATGAGTCTGGTTGGGTCCTTTGCTAGTTATTAACCTCAGGCCAGTCACATTCCTTCTTTGGCTTCATTGTGACCCCTCCTAGCCAGATGCTTCTTGGTAGTGGGTTCCCCCACCCAGGGCATCCCTGGTCATTATGGCTTCCCATCTTGTCTACATGTTTTGTGAGGGCAGGGCAGTGGACTTCAGGTGATCAGGCTCTATGGACCTAAAATCAGGATGTGACAGTTTGAATGCGCATTTGCCATCAGACCTGGCTTAGGCCAGACCCAAGGTCTACAATGAGCTCATCTCCCTAGTGCCTACTGTAGCCCAAGCAGGAGTCAGGCCTGCTGCCTGCTGTCCAGCCTGGGCCCAGCGTCCATGAGGAGACCCAAGATGTGTGCAGGGCAAGGGTGGGGTTAGGGTTAGGGTTAGGGTTAGTGATTGAGCAGGGCCTCAACAGGCTGGGAGGCAGGTTGCCTTAGTTCTATTTAAATGCTTCCCACTCTGTCCTTGCCCTGTTATGTGAGCGACCCACGTTCATAGTTGCATAATGGTTTATTCAGTGCTCGTCCATGTCCACAGTGCACAACTGGGTAGGCACAGAAGACTTAAAAATGTATGAAAGGTAAAAAGTCAAGTGACTGTTGTTGCCCCAAAACAAGCATAGTTGAGGATTTTCTATTTTTCCTTCTGGTCTTTTTTTTTTTTTTTTTTTTTTTTTTTTTTTTTTTTTTTTTTTTTTTTTTTTTTTTTTTTTTTTTTTTTTTTTTTTTTTTTTTTTTTTTTTTTTTTTTTTTTTTTTTTTTTTTTTCTCATTTGGGACTAAGAAGGAGTTTGGTTGTTTGGTAGGTTTTTATGCACATTTTTTGCAACTGTATATGCAAATTTGGAGCTTGCTTTCTTGAATTTATTCCTATGCCCAGGTTTTGTTGGGTCTTCCCAGGTGTCTGGCAGCTGAACAGAGGTCTGTGGACATCAGTGGTCCTCGACACCACTTGCATCTTCTGACTTCTTCCTGCCCCTAGGCCACAAGACTCTGCACACAACTTCCTGCCTCTCCTGGCCTCTTACCCCTCCCCAGCCCAGTGCATACTTGGTCTCATTTTGCCATTGGCCAGTGACCTGTGCTCTCTCCCTACCTGCAGTCCTTCCTCTTGCTGGGGCCCTGTGGTTCATCATTTCAGCTGTTGTCTCACAGTGTCATTCATTCATTCACTCACTCATTCATTCTTTCACTATTAAACAAGCATTTGTGAGAACCTCCTATGTGGCAGGTCCTATGCTGGGTGCTGGCTTAATGTGATGAACAAGACAAGCAGTCCCTGCCCTTTTCAGGACTTATGGTCTAGTGTGGGAACATTGCAGGCAAAGACAAAGCAAACCGGAGCTATTTGTGTAGTTCTTTTATAGAGTGCTTTCCTGGCATGTGCAAAGGCCCTGGGTTTAAGTGCCAGCATTATTGCTAAACAAAACAACAAAAACAAAACCAACCTAAGCAAACATATAAAAAAATGCAAAATTTAGGGCAGAAGCCTCCAGCAATAGCTTTTCAGCTAAATTGTTCTTCTTTTCCCTGCCCTTCCCGCTACAAAGTAAAAGGTTCTGAGAACAGGCAGCTTAACATCTTCCACAGTGTAGTCTTCTCCAGTTCCTGCTGAGGAGCCCTAGAATTGACCCTGGGCTTCAAGGGGTGTATTTATGTATTTGTTCATTTTTTGTGACACTGGTAATGGAACCCAGGGGCTCGAACATGCTAAATGAGTACGCTACCATTGAACTATGCCCTCACCTGAGGACCTGGTGCTCTGTCTTCCTCACTGCTCCCCTGCTGTTCGCATAGCCCAAGATACCACTGATTTAGTTAGCCTGCATCTAGCAATCAGTTGTGCTTATGGTCCATCAGGCCTTTCAGATTATTTTCAGTTGTTACATCTTGGGTAGTGCCGCTGTCCTGTTTTCTGGGTGTGGCCCCTCACCCTGCACACTGCCCTCGTAGTGGCTGTGGTCCTGTCTCCCTTTGGTCCTGGGGATGTAAACATTTGCCAGATTCTTCCTCAGCCTCCAGTCTCCTGGGAGGAGGGTCAGTACAGATGGAATAGGTGGCAGGGTTTTGGTAAAAGGGAAACCTGCTCATGCGGCTGCCCTGGGACACGGCTGAGTCTGGAACCACCAGGTTAGAAGGAGCTGGGTCTGTGAGTCTCAAGGCACAGTCCCTGCACCAGCAGCCTGGGAAGACGTAGTTAAAAATGCAAATTCTCAGCAATGTTTCTATGCCTCTCAGGTAGTTCTGGTACGCCCTGAAGTTTGAGAACCTTGGGTCTAGGTCAGAAATGATGGTGGCACAGATGAGGTCCTGGCAGTGGGAACAGAGAGGGGAAGGTTCCTAGATCATGTGGTAAGCAGAACCCACAGACCTTGGCATACCCTCTCTGTGCTGGCTGAGCCCCCAGGGGTCTTCTGGTCTGTCCTTACTGCCTGTGGTCGGTGTGTGGTCCCCCCTCCCTCTCTGGCTACTCCATGGAGTCCCTTCTTCATAAACAAGCAGCTCCCAGCCCAGCCATGGTAGTCAGGGTGGTTGCCACAGCAATTGACATCAGCACTCTGGTCTCTGAGGAGCCTGTCACCTTCCTGCCTGCCTGAGGTGCTGCGTTACTGCTTCTAGGAGGAGCGGAGAGGAGTCATTTGGAGCCTCCCACCCTCACATACGCCCCATTCGAAGAACTGGGTGGGTCTGGGAGTGGTGACAGAGACAGAGGGTGGGGATTGGAGGGGTGGAGCCCTCTGGGTTGGTCTCTTCTCTTGGTATCCAAGACCTCAGCCCACTTGGCTCTTTGACGTTGGTGGGAACAGCGGAGCAGCTTGTGGGCCATGGCAGAGGATGGGCCAAAGCAGCTGGAGATGCCGCTGGTCCTGGACCAGGGCCTGACCAGGCAGATGCGGCTGCGTGTGGAGAGCCTGAAGCAACGTGGTGAGAAGCGCCAGGATGGTGAGAAGCTGCTGAGGCCAGCCGAGTCCGTGTACCGAATCGACTTTATCCAGCAGCAGAAGCTGCAGTTTGAGCGCTGGAATGTTGTGCTGGACAAGCCGGGCAAGGTCACTATCACAGGCACCTCTCAGAACTGGACACCTGACCTCACCAACCTCATGACACGCCAACTGCTGGACCCTGCCGCCATATTCTGGCGCAAGGAGGACTCAGATGCCATGGATTGGAATGAGGCTGACGCCCTGGAGTTTGGGGAGCGCCTGTCAGATTTGGCCAAGATCCGCAAGATCATGTACTTCCTCGTTACCTTTGGTGAGGGGGTTGAGCCTGACAACCTCAAGGCCTCTGTGGTGTTTAACCAGCTCTGATGGCGGCCGCTTCCTGCTGCTCTTCCTCTGGCCCACTGCCCTCCCCTTGTCCAGACCTCCTTTTCCCATGTTTATTTCTGGGGACATTCTTCTAGCTATTGGGGTTGACCAGAGGCACCCTAAATCCTGTGTCCTTCCTCTCTGTGGTGCCGGTGCTCTGGCTCAGGAAGATCCCACAGCTGTGTAGTCTAGAAGCTGGACCACTCACTGCCACTGCTGCTGTAGCTGCCTAGCCAGTGCTACCATGGAATGAAGGAACGACCACAGGACTGCCGTCCCTGCTTCAGAATGGTGGAAATAGACTGAAAGAGACTGAGAGAGGAAGAGAGATCCAGACCACCCACCATCTGGCTTCCTCCAGAGACAGGGAGATTAAGATTCAGGAGCAGCCTCCTCAAGGAACTCAGTAAGCAGGTGTTTGCTGCCTGCTGGCCATAGCACCTCGAGATTTGAATACCTGAAGACTGCTCCCAGCACTGGGCTGGTGTGATCCTGACACCTCAAAACCCTCAGGACATGGGGCGGTGTTGCTGTAGGTTGGTTTGGCTGGCATTGTAGAACTAGCTCAGGTTCCTGTGGGAGTGAGTGCCGGCGTAGGGAAATGAAGGGAGGTATGTCAAGTCACAACACAGGTATATTGACAGAGAGTGTGTGCGTACTGTTATTCATATGGGTATGTACTAGAGGGCTATATCTGACCCACACATGGCAACCTTTAGATTATCTGTTGAATCATTGCTATTCACATGTGGTTCTCAGCAAGGGCTCGGTTGACATGACAGTAGTTGAATCCCCCTTGGTGCAGGGATTCCTGCTGGGAGACTTTGTGATTCATACAGAGAAGGGGAAACAGTTTCATAGAGAAGGGTCCAGGGCCTAGAGCTGGAGCTGGAGATGTACCCTGCTGGGAAGTGAGGCTCGGTCAGTTCGCTGGGGGTAGGGCTGGGGGTACATGCAGTTGTTTCATCCTCCTGTAGCTTCTCATGGCATTTCCCGGGCTGCTTTGGTGGAGTGTGGATGAGCGGGGAAGGCCTGAGGGACCTGCCCTGCACATCCTTATCATAGGTGATGTTCTAAAGCGGGCCAGAGGCAGCAGCAGTGATCGCGTTGGCCCCAACGTACTCACCAAATGAACAGAGGAAAACAGGGGCACAGTTACTAGCAGACTAAGTCCCAGCCCCAAGCTCCATTCTCCTTCACACTGCACAGCCTGGTCTGCTGCCTGGCTTCAGCTAAGAGTCTCTCAACAAGTCCCCCAACACCCTGTGCCAGAGCTGGCCATGTGTTTTTGTCCCTGGCCAGTAATGTGTCCAAGACATTTTGGCTGTGCTTGGTCCTGGGAGCAGGTGTGCTGAGAACTGGGGGTTGGTGGGGTGGAACTATCCCTAGTGTGTGGGGCTGCTGGAGGGCAAACCCCAGGGTGTTGGTGTAGGCTACTGGGGGGCAGGGGTCGGCTGATGGATGGGTTCTGGTCCTTTGAAATTTATAGCTCTGAATCTGTTGGGAACATGCTTAGAGATGGCCTTGCCTGTGGCCATTGCTGCCTTATTCTCCACTGAGGACTGGGAAAGATCAGGCCCCTGGGCAGGCGCCCTACTTTCTGCCTCTTTGCTCAGCCTCCCCCTGCACTTCTGGGGACACTCTTGGTCCAGACTGCCTGTTCCCAACCCTGACCCACTCTATCTGCCCAGTGGAGTCCCCAGGGCTCCTGTTGTGCCTGCCGTGTGTCTCCAATAAAGGCTGTGTGCCTATGCCATGGTGGTGTGTTTCTCACTGTGAGTGCTGCTCCCCCAAGAGCTGTGTCCTCTTTGAGCTTCCACATGCCCTGCCTGCTCCTGCTGTCAGGTTTCAGGGATGAGTCCAGAGCGGTCAAGTGACTGTGGACCCTACATCAGGATTCAGGATTGAGTTTCACAGGTCTCTTGACTTTCTAACAGTAGCCCAGACCAGGGATGCAGAGAAAACCAAGAGAGGCCAGGGGAGACTGGGCAGGGGCAGATAGAACATTAAGGGGTGGCCAAGGGTGTGGTAGGGTCAGTCCTGGGTTAGCCTGGCCCCTGGCCTGGTCACTGATTGGCTGTGTCCACTGGTGGACCTTGACCCACTCCTAGCCCCAGACCTTCCAGAGGGAACGCACTAGTCCTGTGAAGCCCCTTCCAGTCCTGCACTTCTGGCAGTGTTAAATGCACAACCCAGTAACACCGAGACTGGCTCTGATAGTACAAGCCAAGCCACATTAGTGCCCCTTCAATCCTTCACACCGCTCTCCCTTTGGCATCTCTCAAATGTGGTCTTTTGTGGGCAAAGACAACCAAGGCCCAGAGGAAGAGGGACCACACTCTGGGCTCAGGCACTTTTGACCCCGCAACAGTGGCCCCTAGGATGTGTCCCTCTTGCCACGGGCTCAGGGTCAGCCAGGCGACTTCCTTTCCAGAGACAGGTCAGAGGCTGCACTTGTGGTTTTGCCCAGGAATGACCCTGCTTCAGAACCCTGCAACTGTGTCTCACTGCCCCTCTCCTCCTTTTCCCCAGAGCCTCCCTCACCTCCCACCCTCCACATCCAGAGACCCCTCCCCAGCCCGGCAACCCAATTTCTCCGGAGTCTCTGCTTCCTTGACTTAGCCCTCCCCAGGCCTGTCTCCAACCACCACCCCCAGCCACTCCCAGAGGTGCCTCAGGAGGAGGGGAGGCCCCATTAGAGGAGGAATTCAGCACTCCCGGGGCAGCAGAAGTGGGCCTGGCTCAGTCCCCAGAGGACACCATAGGGAAATCACCCATTTTCCATAGAAACCACGAGAAACGATAGACCAAAGAGCCTTGTCACTTCTGAGCTTCTGCCACTCAGAGGCAGTGTATCACAGTGGTGAGGGCCCCAGTCCTGTGTGGCCACTGGCCAGCTGTGTGATCCCTGGCAGTGTCCCTGAGTCTCCTTCATCGGGAAGTCAGAAAGGCCGAGTGAGTTAATGTGTAAAGCGCTTGAACTCCACAAAGCTGATGTGACACCCTCTCTGTTGTGCCTGTTGTTACTGCCCCAGTGGTTTCACTTCAAGCTCCTTTGTGAAATTTGTTTTTTATTTTATTAGAATACAATTGCAGCTCATGCATTTTCTTCAAATGATTCTGAGAGTCAAAAGAATTTGTAAACTGAACAGAAACTGAAGACTCTGAGATGCAAAAGGAGTTGCCGGAGATAACACAGCAGGCCAGTGCCTGCGGCAGCAGGGAGTATGGGATGGAGAGACGTCAGGTGCCAGGCCTGGCCCTGTAGTCCCACAGCACATTCTTGGGGCTGCATTCCCCTCTACTTCCCTGCCCAGCTCAAGTGGTCAGCTGGGGAGGGTGCTTAGCCCTCACATTGCAACTGGGGAGCAGAGGCCCAGGGCAAAGTTCTGCCCAAGGCTGAGGACCTGCGCAGATCTTGGCCTCAGCCAGCATAGGAATCCTTGCAGTGTCTTGCAACATCAGCTGCCCAATCCCTAGGGAGCAGACGGCAATGGCACCAGGTCTTCCTGGACTCTTTCAGCTCCAGCATCTGAACCCTGGGGAATTTGAGACTCTTGAAATCAGACGCTGAGACCCAAAGAACCTCAGAGGCTCAAACTAGCAACCTACTGGGTTTGAGAACTCAGACAGGCCTGTGGCCCACCTCCTCCAACTTGGGTGACATAGGAACCCCCTTGTAGCCCTGCATCTCACAGCCCTGCCAGTGTTGCTCAGAAATGCCCTCGAGGTCCCAGGCAGAAATTCGGAAAGCCCCCTCTGCGTGTTGCTGTGTCTGCTCACACAATTTTATGGGTGTGTGTTCACACACAGATCCAGAGCAGGTTGCCCTCCCTGGGCTCCTGACCCCCAGCCCTTTCTGTCACATGGCCTGGGCAGTGTCTGAATCTGCTGCTGCTGCCCCAGAGGGCTGAAGTCTAGCTCCTGGGATCTGAGTAGAAGCTCCCAAGAAAACCCAGAAGCCAGGAAAATGGGAGACTGTCCTCTTGGGAAGGAGGGTGACCTGGTATCTCTACCCCCTCCCTCCCCTAAGTTTAACTGCTTATTGTGCAAGTGCCCACATGGGTACTCCATACACCAAAGGGACAACTTCCTATGTGCAGAGCCCTCTATAGTGTAGCAGGTACCTCTGAGGCTATCTACTTTAGTTCTCATGGTAAGTGAGTAGGTAAATAAGGAAACTGAGGCTCAGAGAGTTGGCCCAGTTTAAACTTAAGTCCCTCTCATGCAGGAGGTTGATAATGTGGTATTAAGCAGTGTCAAGGTCACTAGTTGGTTGGGAGCCCCACTGTGATCAGCGCTGGAGTCTCAGCAAGATTCCAGTCAGCTTTGGAGCTGAGCCAGGCCCTCTGCAGTGTGCTGGTGACTGGGCAGGAGTCCCTGCCCCTATGGAGCTCCTGAAAGAAAGGGAGCAGGCTGGTGAGCCAAGCGGGGGCTCCCCAGCTGTGCCTGGGACTAACCCTTAAGGGACAGGAGAACGGGACATGAAGGTAGATGGACCCACACATAGAGGGGTGAGGTGGCACAAGGCATCCTGTTCTGGAAATCCAAAATCTGAAGTGCTCCAAAATAAAAAACTTTCTGAGTATGATGTCAGCGCTCAAAAGCTTTCAGGTTTCAGACTTTTGGATTAGGGATGATCAAATTAGGGATGATCATCAAATACCCAACAAATGTTCTAGTTTTCACTTTGTGCCACAAATACACATACACATTGTAGTTTGTTTCAATAAGATGCAAATATTCGTAATTGCAATTGGTTGATTGCCCTTTGTTTTCATTTTTCCTTAAAGTTTATTTGTGGAAGAAACTGGGTCACTGGTCCAACTGGATTTCCCATTGTCTGGATCTTATTTACTGCACCTTTGCAGTGTTAACATGTTCTCTGTTCTCTGCATTTCCCATAAACTATGAGAGGCTTTATAAGGTCCTATAAGGTCCTAGAGGCTTTATAAGGTCCAGGGACAACTGTTTTTAACCTGATGCTTCATAGATGTCCTGTTCTTCATTCTGAAGGTGCAGAATATCTGGTTGTCTCTCTTTTCATAATGGGACGACCCATCAGTGATAATTGGCTAAATTTATTAATTCTTCAGTGGTTGCAGATTGGTTCAATATTATGATTTCTTCCTGGTTTTTTAGCTGAAATTTTTTTCAATAGAGACCTCACATCACCCAGTTTATGGTTACCTTGTGGTACAGTGTATAAAACAAAGGCAGGATCAATTCTAAATTCTTTCCTCTCATTTCCCAGCTTCAAAAAGATGAGTTGATTCCTTGACTTTCTCCAACAGTACCTGTTTGTCCTATGTCATCATGACCTTGTAAATATGACCCTATTTGCTGTGTTTTAATCTAGTTTGTTTGTCCTTACTGACCCTTAGAATGGCCTTGGAGGCAGATGAGAACCTCTGCAGCCTACTTCCTTCCTAACTCCTTTGACATGACCCCAGGAGGTTTGATGGCTTCCTTGACTTCTGACCTAGCCAGATGTACCCTGAGAGGGTGGTGACATGTGTACACGTGGCAGCGCACCTGCCTGGATAGTCTTCTCCCTCCAGCTCAGTAGTCCACTGGCAGCAGAGGGGTTGAGCAGTGAGAAGGCTGTGGAGCCAAACCATGCCAGGTCCACTGACTGGGATGCAGGAGGGGAAATTGAGGCCCCTGGGATCTTTGACTCTGGATCTCCAGGCCCTGGAGCCTCATTAGCTGCTTCTTGAGCTGCAGACAGCTTAGAGCCAAGCCCTGAGTTTGTCTAATGATCTTTCTGAGGTCCCAGAGTACCTCCTGCACCCTGCAAGGCTGCTCGCCTCCCTCCCTCCTCATGCAGTCCAAAGCATTCAGAACAGGACTACTGGGGAGGGGGGTGCAGTGAAGCCATGGGCCCGGCCCCTGCTCCCTGCTTAACTGAGCCTTGGGCAGCTTCCTGCTTCCCTCTGTAACTCAACCTGTCCATCTGTGCAGTGGGGATGATCATTCCCGGCCTGCAAGAGGCTCATTTTTGTTACAGTTTTCTGTCTTGACAGCAAAATGGGGAGAGAGCACAAAAGGTTGGGGCAGAGGCCCACGGGGGAGTTTGTAATTTAAAAAGGGCTTAAAGTTGGAAGAAAGTGGATGAGGAAATGGAAGACAGGAAGGAACGGGCCTTGAGGCTTGCTGTTCCAGACACAGGATCACAGGCTCTGAAGCCCAGGTTTACATCCTGTTTCTTTCACCTGTGCCAGGTCTGCCTCTACGGGTCACTTTCCCAGCCTCGCCCTCCAAACTGGTTGTGAGCCGAGGGTTGATACCGTCAACAGCCCAGCCTTGTGTCTGGCACAGGTTAAGGCTCTGTAATGCCTCTCCCTGGATTAGAGCATTTTTATTTTCTTGGTCTTGAATGTCCCACTAGGGAGCGTTTCTCTTTGCCAAATATGCCTGTTGATAGTAAGAGATGTGTAAACAAAAACATCCTTAATGAGCATGGGGTTGAGGAGTGATGGCTCAGGCTGGCTTAAGCTCTGACTTGAAGAATTGAAAGCTCCAGTTCTGTGCCTGGCTCAGCCTTTGTGCTTGGGGGCCCGCCCCGCTCTGTATACAGCAGTGGTTTTCTTCTAGAAGGAGCTGCTCAACCACCCATCGTGCTGTGCTCTGCAGTTCCCCTGACCTGGGGCTCTGCTCTGTCCACCTTCTTTGGCCTAGGTTGCCTATTTGTCCTCTTATGCTTGGGTCACACCCTGTGCCAGTTCTGGGACACCTGCTTAGAGCTACCTCACCCTCTCTTCTCTCCATGGCTCTGCACGCCCCCTGTGTTAGGCCTTGCCCTCAGCACTGTACCCTGTGCCTGCTTCTCCCGCCAGCTTGGGGTCCTCCTGAGGGCAGGGACCAAGTCTAGTACATCTGGGTGTTCGGTGTCCAGCATGAGTTTGAATCCTGGCTTCACATTCGCTCTATCTTCTCCATGAGGAATGTGTATGTTTTCTGCAGAGTGACCCTAGACAGGTTACCTCACTGAGACTCAATTTCCTCATCTGTCAAGTAGGGATGGATAGTAGTGATCTGCCCTCATGGGGTTACTGTGAGAATTAAATTGAGGTGACCCATGGCAGTTACAGGCACAGGACCTGGCATTTACAAGATGCTGTATAGATAATAGATATTATTAGTGTTCTAATCAATGTCTGTGAATTTGTTCATGCAATTAGCATAGATGTATTAAATACACTGTCTTTGCCAGGCCTGGCAAGATGCTGAGTGTGTGGTAGTGACCAAGACTGATAGGGCCTTGCCCTCAGAGAACTGATGTTCCAGGGGTAGTTTCGGACATGGAACAGTGCCATGTGGGTATTAATGTAAGTTCAAGTGTCTCAGAGTAGAAGTGCTGGGGGCTGTGAGTCTGGGGGATAGGGCTCTGACCTGGCCTGGAGCCAGGGAGAGCTTCCTGGAGTGGGAGGACAGGGGCTGAAGTGGGTGAAGAGGCAGAGGAGACAGATGGGGAGCTCATGGAGCAGGGAGTGGGAGTACCTGCCCCTGGGAGTAGAGAAGTGAGGCTGCGGAGGTAGTGACACGATCGTGTCTGTCTGCTGCTGTGTGGGGCAAGGGCACATGTGACTGCAGATGCTGTCACAGAGGTGATGGGAACTTGGGCCAGCATGGTGCCAACAAGATGGAGAGGAGGAGACAGGTTTCAGAAAAATGCTGGAACTACAGCAGCCTGCTCAGACGGAACAGGGAGAGCAAGGAGGCCAGTGCAGAAAAGATGGGGGGAAGATGCAGAGGGAGGTCCAGGGAGGGGGATCTCATAGGGAGGCACAGCTGGAGAGGCACAGCTGGAAGGGACCTCCAGTAGACCCCAATCCTGGCAGACTTGGGGAACCTGATGCCAGGAGATGAGATAGGCTGAGTGCCGCCTGCTTCGTGGCGCAGATGGGACACAAGCTAATACTCCTTTCCCTTCTTGTTCCCCAAAGGCACACCTCCCCATTCGCTCAGGAGCCAGACATGCCACTCAGTGTGTCCCCATCCTGTGTCCGCTCTCCTCATCCAGGTCATCCCAGACTGGAAGGAGCAGGAGTGGGACCCCGAGAAGCCTGACACCTATGCCGGCATCTTCCACTTCCACTTTTGGCGCTTTGGGGAGTGGGTGGACGTGGTCATTGATGACCGGCTGCCCACAGTCAACAACCAGCTCATCTACTGCCACTCCAATTCCCGCAACGAGTTCTGGTGCGCCCTGGTGGAGAAGGCCTATGCCAAGTAGGTGACACCACAGGCAGGAGGTGGCCAAGCTGGGTGGTGCCGCTAGGTGCTCCAGTGGGTGTTTCTTCAGCTGGGCCCATGTTGGGTGGGGTGGAGGCCTGGACCCCACGAGGGAAGAATAGTTACTCCTGTTTAGAGAGTAGACTGGGGCCGGGGCAGGGGTCCTACGGGTAGTTGAGAATATCACTCACATGCATGGTCATGCACCTTGCCCAGAGGTGCACGCTGCCTGCTGGACCTTTTCTGCTGGGAGTGTAGGGACTGAGGTTGGCCTGGATTTTGAGGGATGGACCAGATACCTTGCCTGTATCCCTCCTTCATTCATCTAGCTATTTGTCTGACTGTCCAGCCTTTCCATCTTTACTGATCCTCCTTCTTCTCTGTGCCAGGTCCTGTGTTCCTGGCACTCTGTACAAGGCCTGGCACAGAATGGGCAGAGCAAAGGTTTGCTGAACCATGGAGGATTTGGGGGCAGAGTGATCTGCCCAGGCACTTGTACGTCTGGGGTCACAGGATTATCAGTGGGCCAGCTCAGGGGAGCCTCTTCCAGGGCCCTCCTCTCAGGCCCACTCATCAGTCCTCTTGGGTGGGGGACATAAAGAAGGAAAAACAGAAACTCCTAACAGCAAAAACAAAGGCAAGAAAACACACTAGCAGGTTCCATTTTTATTCCTAAAAATGCAAACCCTGCCCCCTGGTGGCCACTGAGTCCACCACCCTTGATGTAACCACCCTTGGTGTAACCACCCTTGGTGTAACCACCCTTGGTGTAACCGTCCTCGTCTCCTGGGGAGCTGACTCTGGGCCCACTCTTGTTTGGTTGTTTGACATTTTTTTTTTTTTTGAGACTGTGTCTGGCTGTGTGGTCCAGGCTGGCCTCGAACTCCTGTGCTTAAGCAGCCCTCCTTCCGCCTGCTTAGTCACTAGGACTATGTATAAACAAGTGCTGCTTGCTGTGCCCACCTCATTTTTTTTTTGTTTTAAGTTTTATTATGGTAAAACATATATAACACAGTATTTTTCATCTTAACCATGCATAAGTCTGTAACTTAATGGCAGGTCGTTAACACAAAACTGTGTACCATCAGCACCCTTTGTACTCAAAACTCCTAATTCATTGCACAGTAACTTCTTTACCTGTCCCTTCCTGCCCCACTGGTTCTGGGAACCTCTCTTCTGCTTTCTGTGAATCTGTCTATTTCTAAGTCCTTGTGTAAATGTGATCCTACAGTATCAGTCCATCTGTGTCTGGCTTCTTTTACTTAGTACGATATCTTCAAAGTCCATCTACGTTTTGGCACCTATCAAGAGTTCCCTTCTCTTTTATGGTGGAATACCCTCCCATTGCATGTGAACATTACATTTTTTTGGTCTCTGCTCATCAGTTGATGGACACTGTGCCTATGTGAATAATGCCCCCTCCCATGAACATGGATGTGCAAATGTCTATTTGAGCCTCTGCTTTCACTCTAAAATATTTGTACCTGGGAGTGCATTGCTGGGACAGAGGTGGTTCTGGTTAGCTTCTTGGGGAAGCACCAAACTGGTTGCCACAGTGGCTGCACCATTTTATACTTGCTTGTTTTTGCATTTTTTTTTTTTTTGGCTTCTTAAATTATAAAAGTGAATGCATGTCTGCAAGAGCAAACCCAGGAAGTGTAAGAAAGCATGAGGCTCAGCCCCCTTCACCCTCCCTCCCAGTTCTGAGCAGTCTGAGTTAGCAGCCGAGTTGCTGTTCAAAGCTTCAGGCCCCACCCTGCCCTGTGCTTCCACTGCCCCTCTTGCCTTTCATCCTTCCTCCCCTCCGCTCTCCACCAGTGAGGACTCTTCAACATCTTTGATGCATTTTGGTTTGTAGATCACTAAACTCAAATCTTGTGGCTGTTTTGTGGGCATATATTTTGAATTTATGTGAGCAGTATTGTTATATGTCTCTTTCCTTGTTTCAGATTTGCATTCTCTACTATGTATTACATAGTAATGCATAATAAATTTTTAAAATCCCTCACTATCCCACCCCAAGAACATAGATCTCTCTGATTTCATCTGATTTGTTCCTTTAGACCAATAAATTTTTTTTTTTTTTTTCGGCACCGGGGATTGAACTCACAGCCTCATGCCTGCCAGACAGGCACTTAAGCCACTGAGCCAAACTCCCAGTTAGACCAATAAATATTTTAAAAATAAGTTATTGTATACCTTTTAAGCATAATAGGAATCCAGGTCTGTTGCTCTTTCAAACATAAGAAGAAAACACTAGCATTTTCCCTAACACAGGAATTCTTGTCCAGGTATTTTTTTTCCATGAAGGTTTAAAATTCCAGGGTATAGTTACAGCATTAGTTTCTAAAACTAACTTCCCTATCGTTAGACATTTAGGTTATTTCTGGACTTACATCATTAGAAATCATGTTACTCATCCAGAATTGGTATGTCAAAAGATGTGTAAGCTTTTGAAAAGAATTGCTAGAGTTTTGCACAGCTAATTTGTGAAGATGGAGCTGCTGAGGCTTAGAGAAATTTGAGCCATGAAATGGTGTGGATCACTGAGAGTCAGCACCCGGGTTCTAGTGTTGGCTTGTTGTGACCCTCTGTGTGACCTTGGCAGTTTGCTTGACTTCTCTGACTTTTGAAAGTCTTCTAAGGTAAAGGATTTAGACTGGCTGGGGAGCATGAACCCGGAATTCTTTCCACTTTGTTTCCCAGGCTGGCGGGCTGTTATCAGGCCCTGGACGGAGGCAACACCGCAGATGCACTGGTGGACTTCACAGGTGGCGTTTCTGAGCCCATCGACCTGACCGAGGGTGACTTTGCCAATGATGAGGCCAAGAGGAACCAGCTGTTTGAGCGAGTGTTAAAGGTGCATAGCCGGGGAGGCCTCATCAGCGCCTCCATCAAGGTAAGAACTCACCAGGCCTGAGGTGGCCTCTGTGCTCTCCAGCCCTGAGTGGGGTGGCTCAGGAGGTAGCTGTGAAGTCAGCTCATAATCTGGACTACCCATCGGGGGGACAGGAGCCCTGAGACTGCCCTAATCCTGTGCTGTGCAATGTCTCCAGCCCCATGCTTCCAACACCTTCTCTTCTGACCCTCTCAGGCCCTGGTGACCTCATCTGAGGTCCCTTAGTCAGGCTGTGAGGCATCAAGCTAAGTGGCAGCTAGAATCCCTGTGGCAGGTGGGCTCTGGGTTAGTGCCACAAGAGGTTCATCTGAGCTCATTAATTGCTTGGGTTGTGATAAGAAATCTCAGTGTAGGGCTGGGGTTTTAGCTCAGCAGCACAAGTACCTGCCTGGCAAGTGCGAGGTCGTGAGTTTAATCCCTGGTACCAAGAAAAAACAACAACAACAACAAAAAAAGAAATTTCAGTGTAGATAGGATTTGAACCCAGGTAGAGGCAGTCCTATGGTGCCTGATAAACTGCCTCTTCAGAAAAAGAAAAGACCTGATTTTGGTAGTGTAAACCTTTCCATCATGATCAGTTTCCAGGTACCAATGTCTTAATAGCCAGTTCTCAGAATTCCTGAATATTTGGCAGTCACTCGAGCCAGGGCAAGTTGGCCCTGATACACTGCAGGGATGTCCCCAGGGCAGACGCTTCCCTTCTCACGCACTGCTGGTGGCAGGGGTTTGTAAAATCTGTGACTACTGTACTGTCCTCAATGAATCACAGCCAATGAGGTCTACCTTTGTGGGGGCTGCAGTTCCCTTTCCTCCCTGTAGGGGTCAGTGCTCTGGGGGAAACCCTTAGGGTTTCAGGCTATCCCTGCTTCTCTGAGCACATGGGTCCTCCTACAGGCGGTGACAGCGGCTGACATGGAGGCACGCCTGGCGTGCGGCCTGGTGAAGGGCCACGCATATGCTGTCACCGACGTGCGCAAGGTGCGCCTGGGCCACGGCCTGCTGGCCTTCTTCAAGTCGGAGAAGTTGGACATGATCCGCCTGCGCAACCCCTGGGGCGAGCGGGAGTGGAATGGGCCCTGGAGTGACACGTGAGGCCCAGGAAGGGTGGGCTTCCCGGAAGAGGTGGTCCTGGGGGTGGGTCCTGAAGGATGTGGGGAGGCTGGTATTAGGAAGAGAGAAAGGAGACTGTTTGGAGTGGGGTGGTGAGTGGGGTTTCTAGCAAAGGCAGAGGCCTGGAAGTGTCAGGGACCTAGCTGGGAGGGCACACAGACAGCGGGGCAGGGGTGTGGAGGCCACCAGCCGCCAGCTGTGAGTGTGTGGGGCTGATACTGTGAGCCATGCATGATGAGGCTGGGAGGGGAGTGGAGCTCACCCCTAGTAAAGGAGTCCCATTCTCGGGGTGGGGGGGGGGGTACATGCCCTCCTCCTCCATTCCTGGTCTGCCACTTTGCTTCTAGACCTGGCCTGGATGGGGATGGTGCACAGTTCCCTGTGGGAGGGGGCAGAGCAGGGCTGGGTGTGGCCCCAGTGTCCCTAACCACCAAGGGTGGCCTGGGTCTGAGGTGTCCCCTAGTCTCATTCTGGCTGGAAAGTTCTGGTGGGGCCTCTCCTCTTACACTACTTCTTCTCCTGTCCCAGCTCAGAGGAGTGGCAGAAGGTGAGCAAAAGTGAGCGGGAAAAGATGGGTGTGACCGTGCAGGACGATGGCGAGTTCTGGTGAGTGCTGTGCCCAGTGCCTGCAGGGAGCACTGGCCGTGGGCGCAGGGAGTGTGGGAGGCAGGGTTTTAGCACAGCTCCACCATCAGCTTGCTGCATGGCCTGGGATGAGTCGTACCATCTCTGAGCCTCAGTTTCTGTAAAATGAGTTGGGCGCTAATGGGCCCTTTCTTCCTATAGTCCTCTGCCCCTGTGAGGGACTCTGAGCGGCTCTGGTCCCAGACTGAGCCCTTGGTAAGAAGCTCAGGATGCCTACAAGTGGGGGCTGACCTGAGGGCAGGGGCAGCTGCCAGTGTGATGCCAGGAGTAGGTGGGGAAGAGAGGCACCATGGAGGAGCTTGTTCCAAAGCTGAGACTCAGGATGCAGGGACCTGGCTCAGTGCAAGAGTACCCTTCTCACAGTTTGGGAAGAGTGAATTCAGAAGAGCAGGGAACTGGGGCTGGGAGGAGGAGGCCGGAAGATGGCAGCAGCTGAGACTGAAGAGCCCAATAGCTACTCTGGGATAATCTGCCTGCACATGTTCTCCCGTGCTCTATACCAACTCTGTGCCACGCTCTGTGCCATCCTTCAGCAGAACACTTGGTCTGGACACTGGTCACCATGGAGGGTATGGGATGCCCTGTGTGAGATAGATGCTATAGGCCCCAGAGAGCAGAGTAGATGGCAGTGACCCTGGCATCCCAACGGGGACCCCTCCTGCAGGTTCCTGGAAGATGCTGCAGATCACCCAGGCCCTCTGGCCTCTGCCCCTGTGGCCAACACTCACCTTGTCCAATCTGGTTTAGGAGTCCATTGAATTAAAATATAGCCAAACCCCTCCTTCATGGAAAGAGTGACTTCCTGCGGCCCTTCTCATACAGGGTTGTACCCTATGCTCTTCCCCAGCCCCCCTCATAGGCTCCCGGAGGCATGTATAGCACCTAGTGACCCTGCCACCCCGGCCACTGCCACATCCTTACTGTGGGGTGCCCACCTCGTTTATTGAAGCCTCAGACCAGATGTGGAAGCCTGTAGGTAGAAACACACTTTATAAGCTGTAGAGGGCTGCACATATTAGTTATTGATACTATCAACAGTGGCTGCTGCAGCCTGGGCCAGCTGTTCTGTGCTGAAAGTCGCACTGTGTTGCTTTTATTGCCCCACTTAACTTCAATGCCTAATGTTCCATTTTTGGAATGCCTGTGACAATGGAGTATACTACAGTTTTTCTCTTCAGATTCTTGTTCCTTGACTTTTTGTAGGTAATGTACATGAATTTCATGCAAACATTCAAAATATTGCTGTCTTTGGCATCATTGGGTTCATTCCTACGCTAACTCTGTGAGACAGGCAGCTGTTGGCAGATTCATCACCACTTTACAAATGAAGCAATTGAGGCCAAAAGAGGTTCAGGGTTTGTGCGGTGCCTCGTGTGGCTGGGGTTCAGAGTGCGTGGAGTAAGTGGGCAAGTGGGCCTGGGAGCCACCTCACCTGGCCCTCCCCACGCCCAGGATGACCTTCGAGGACCTGTGCCAGTATTTCACGGACATCATCAAGTGTCGCCTGCTCAACACATCCTACCTGAGCATCCACAAGACGTGGGAGGAAGCCCGGCTGCGAGGTGCCTGGACACGGCACGAGGACCCAAGGCAGAACCGCAGTGGGGGCTGCATCAACCACAAGGACACATTCTTTCAGAACCCCCAGGTGGGCATACTCAGAGATACCCACCCTGCCCCTGAGCACCTGTGGGGGCCCCTACCACTGTCCCACCATAGGCTCCGGCATGACCTTGCATGCCTCCCTGTTTGTCCTCGGGCCTCAGCATACCCATCGGTACAGCAGGGTGGGCACACTGGCACATCTAGGGGTCGTGAAGCTCAGCTTTACAGTTTGACCTGTAGATGGTAAAAATGAGGAAACTGGTCCTCAGGAAACTTGAGCATCTTGCCCAGAGTCTCAGGGATAATAAGAGGGCAAGCTGGGGGTCACACCCATTTTTTTCTACAACAGTGTGACTCTGCTGGTTCCTGGGGAACTTGGCCACAGCCCATGGCAGCTGCTTGATGTGCCTTTATTGAGCACCAATTGTGTGTGAGGCTCTGGGCTGAGTGTCCGTTATTTCCCTGAGTTCTCCCAGTCTTCGTGCAGAGTAGCTGTTGTAGGCGTTAGCAGCCCCGTGTCACAGGAGCGATGAGATGCAGAGAGCTGATGGTACTGGCCAAGTGCAGGCTGCCCAGGGTAGCTGGGGCTGGCTGTTGAGTTTATCTGTGATGTGGTCTCATGGCAGTGTCTCTCTTTTTGGCCAAACCTGCAGTACATCTTTGAGGTCAAGAAGCCGGAAGATGAAGTGCTGATCTGCATCCAGCAGCGGCCCAAGCGATCTACCCGCCGGGAGGGCAAAGGCGAGAACCTGGCCATCGGTTTTGACATCTACAAGGTGAGGCCAGCAGGGACCCCTGCTATGGGTGAGGAATGTGGGGAGGTGGCGTTTGGGCTCCCAGGCCTGGCGAGAGCACTCTAGAACACCTCGGTCACCGTCCTCACTCTCACACCGTCCTGGCTGCATTGGCTAACTTCGTGGAGATGTGTCATGGTCCCTGTCGGGGATGCCCACAGGGCGCCTAGCGTGCTGAGCCTGACCCTGATTCCTCCCTGCCTGAGACCCACAGCGTGGACCATTGAATAGGTTAGGAAAAGGGTTGCTGTTGTTGGGGCTGAGCACTGGGGTCCCCTGAGCATCATGTGGCTCCCCCACATCCCTCCCTCAGGGCCCAGGGCCTTTCTCAGCTCCTGCGGCCCGCTGTGTTGGAGGCCTCCTGTGCATGGGAGGAGCATCCTTTGGTGGAGCCAGGCAGCCTCATTATTGGTCCCTCCCTGTGACCTGGAAACCTGACTTCCACATGGGATACCCAGTGTGTGGTAACATTTGGCCCAGCAGGATCCCACCTGCTTGTCAGACCCCCGAGAACTGGAGGGAAACACATGGGCGTCCATGCTGGGTCCTGGCATTTGATGTCCTGGGTCATGTCAAGGCAGTCTGTGCCCATCTTTGTGCTGGTGCACACTCATTGTGTGCTGATGTGTTGTGACACTTTGTTTTGACTTCGGTATGTCATGACCTTCACTATTGTGACTGTGGTATTCTGTGACATTTGTTTTGAGAGCTAGCTAGCTTATCGTGGCAGCTGGTGATGCCATTTCATGGATTTGTGCTGTGACTTAGGCAGGCCATGATGCAGTAGGTCCCCACTTAGGAGGGGGTATTCGAAGACCCCTCATGGATGTCTGAGCTGTGGAAAATACCAAACCCTATATACTGTGCTGATAACCAGCACAGCTGCTCAGCGGTCACAGGCAGGTAGCATGTATGGGTGGCATGGATATACTGGACAAGAAAGGTGATTCATTTCCTGGGGTGAAACAAGATGGTGTAAGATTTCATCACAGTATAAAAGAACATTGTAAAATTTAAAATGTATGAATTATGTAATGCTGAAATTTTTAAATTAATTCTTTCAGTGCATAGTTGATTCCAGGTAACTGAAACCATCAAAAGTAGAAACCATGAGGGAAGAACTTATCTGCAGTTCTTGTAGATACTTGTACTTGGTTCTGTTGTGACAAAAACCCCAGGGACATTGTTATGGGGGCAGGGGTGTCCTTTGAACTTTTTTGTTTGTTTGTTTGTTTTTGTTTTTGTTTTTTTTTTGCTATTGGGGATTGAACCTAAAGCCTTTGCCCTGAGCTGCATCCCTAGTTCTTTTTTTTTGTTTCCCTTCTTTTTGAGACAGGGTGATGCCTAGTCGCTCAGTTGCCCAGGCTGGTCTTGAGCTTGTAATCCTCCTGCTTGACCCCCATAGTACTGGGGTTACAGGTGTGTGCCACCATTCCTGGCCATTGCTCTCCCTTTTTAATAGCGTTCATTGAGATATAATTCACAGACCATCAAATTCACCCATGTAAAGTACATAACCTAGTGCTTTCTAGTGTGGTCAGAGTTGCCCAAGCATCGCCACATTGTTTTGAAACATTTTTATCACCCACCAGAGAGATCCTGTTGCCTTAGGCCATCACCACCCAATTCCATAAACCCTCCTCTCCTTCAGCCCCAACCCCCGGTGAACACTCATCTCCTTGCCTGTTCTGGACAGCTCACTTGCGTGGATGCTGGCAAGGGGCAGATGGGTGGGCTGCGTGCAGTGAGGGGCTGCGTGTGATCCAGCTGCTGTGTATCCTCCAGGTGGAAGAGAACCGCCAGTACCGCATGCACAGCCTGCAGCACAAGGCCGCCAGCTCCATCTATATCAACTCGCGCAGTGTCTTCCTACGCACGGACCAGCCTGAGGGCCGCTACGTCATCATCCCCACCACCTTCGAGCCAGGCCACACTGGCGAGTTCCTGCTCCGAGTCTTCACAGATGTGCCCTCCAACTGCCGGTGTGTGGGGCTGTGTGTGGGCCAGGGTTGGTGGGGCACAGTCCGCACTGGGCCCCAAGGGGCCTTAGCCATATGGTGCTAAGTGTCTCCCTGAGGCATGGAGCCCAGATGTCCAGCCCTCCTGGCCTGGCCCCTGTACCCCTCTCCTTCCTCTCCCTTCCCCTGCGCTCCTATCCCAGCCCTGAGGAACAGTGGGTCACGCATACTGCACTTCTCCATTTGCAAAGCAGCTTTATTCACCTCATCTGATTGCACCACACGCCTGAGCAGGAGGCCTGCTCGCTCCATTTCACACATGAAAATAAGGATTAAAACTAGAAGGGTTGTCTGAGGTCACACACCAGTGGTCGTGGTGACCACCCACCACCTGTATCATCTGATTCCAGAGTTGGGGTGTTGCTACCATTATGCCCTGTCCCATGGGGTGGGAGCTGGCTCTGGGACCCAGGGACTGCTGAAACCGTCCCCACCCCTGCTGGGTTCCCATACTGCCCTCTCTACCTTGGTGTGGGACCCAGACTTGATGTCACTATTAGAACCCCTCCTCACCTCTCTTCCTGGCACCCCCTCACCCTTCCTCATCAGAGAGCTGCGCCTGGACGAGCCTCCCCGCACCTGCTGGAGCTCCCTGTGCGGCTATCCCCAGCTGGTGACCCAAGTCCATGTCCTGGGGGCTGCTGGCCTGAAGGACTCCACAACAGGTGAGCTCAGTGGGAAAGGCCCTGGTTCTGCTGGCAGCTGCCCCAGGCCTTCCCTTCCACGGCAGCCCCCAGCCTCCAGAGCTCTCCTGCTCACACTCAGTGGTCAACGAAACTTTCCTGGTATCCACTGGGGGGGATGTGGGGCACAGAATGAAGAGCAGGTCTACCGCCTCCCTGCGTGGTGGGGAGGTCAGACACCTGGTACGAGTGCTCAGGGAAGGCCTCTTGGGGGAGGCAGCCTTTCTCCAGGCTGAGAAGGTATTAGGGCATGAAGCCTGATGAAAAGAATTGGGGGAACAGGTGCTGTGGACAGAGATAAAGGCCTGGAGGCCAGAAACTACTAGTCCACCTATCTCTTTAAATTATGGGGCTATGTGGTGGGTCTGGCTCCAACCTTGCTTTCCCTTGAATGACTGAGGCCAGGTAGGTGTCTCACTCCCAGACATCGGTGCAGCCCACCCTCACCCCAGCTCCCACTCCCTCTCTAGGGGCCAACTCTTATGTGATCATCAAGTGTGAGGGGGAAAAAGTTCACTCGCTTGTGCAGAAAGGGACCTCAACGCCTGAGTACAATGTGAAAGGAATCTTCTACCGCAAGAAGCCGGCCCAGCCCATCACTGTCCAGGTGAGCCCACAGAGGCCAGGCTCAGGGCAGAAGAGCCTTTGACAGGGACCCAGCGGTGGTAGGCTCTGGCTGTGGGTCTGTCCCTCACTCCCCGCATGGCTTTGGTATTCTCTTGCCTACATCTCCTGCTGCACCGCCATCAGGGTTGTACATGAGATTGGGTTAGCCAGTGTGATTCAGAGGGGTCAGTTTCCTGGCTGGGGACATTGGTCATCTCTGATGGCTTTGCCCAAAGCCTTGGGAGCGGTTCCTTAGAGTCCCATGTGGGTGGGTCCTCTGGACAAGGGCTGCTGAGAGGGTATGGGCTGTGGTTGTTTTCTAAGAGCCCGGAGCAGGGGATAGACAGCCACTGTCCTTGGACACAGCCTTCCTTCTCCTCTCAGGCCAAGGTGGCTGGTGCACGATGATTCTGAGCTCATTAGCAGGAAGCTCTCTGTCCCCCAGGCCCAGAGCAACATCTCTCTGGGTGAGAAACCATCTGTAAACAAACACTTGGGGACCCCAGGGGAGCCACTGTAGATTTTCCAAGTTTTCATAACTCTGGGTCCCACTGGATCAAATCACAGACCCATAGCTTTTGGGGCTAGATGGACCTCAGGGGGCAAATCCAACCTTCATATTAGTGATGGGGAACCTAGGGCAGGTGGTGGGGGTCACTTGTCCAAATTCACCCGAGGTCAACAGCAGAGCTAATGATAATCTTTATGAGTGGAAGAGCACTCTGACAGGTTGGGAGCCCAAGGCTCTGGAAGGGGCACATCCTTGCCCATGGCTCATGGTGAGGAAGACAACCCAGGTTCTTGTCCCTGCCAGGCCCGCACTACGGGGGTGATTCTGGGCCCTGCTGCCACTACCACCAGCACCCACCTTAGGCTGTATTCCTGGTCTTAGGGATGGTCCCTCCCCCGGTCCTCTGTCTCCTCTCAGATCTGGAACCACCGAGTCCTGAAGGATGAGTTCCTGGGCCAGGTGCACCTGAAGACGGAACCTGATGACCTCCAGGCCCTGCACACCCTCCACCTCCGAGACCGCAGTAGTCGGCAGCCCAGCGACTTGCCGGGCACCGTTGTCGTGCGTGTTGTCAGCAGTGCCTCCCTCATGGCTATCTGACACCTGCCTGCCTGCCTGGCCCCAATAATTCCGAACACCTGCATGTCTGCACCAGAAGACCTGGGACCAGCCCGGGAGCCAGACACTGAGGTCCTTTTCCCACTCTTTCCCTGACTTGCTATGTGACCTTGGGAGGTCTCTGCACCCCTCAGAGCCTCGGTATCCTGAGGACCCCAAAGCATTCCCTTCTTATGAAGGAGTCTTCCTGCCTGAGATTTAAAATAGCCCTCCCTACCCCAGCCGTCACCACTGCTAAGGGACTCTATCAGTTGAAAACTTTTCCCCAAGGCTCTGCTGTCTGCTGAGGAGTGCCAAGAAGATGTCACTTGTTTACACACAAACTGCCATGTCCCCAAGCCCAGTTCTGGCCCCTTGTTTCCCAGCCCACTCCAGTCTCCCAGACCTCTCTTCCTGTGGCACCTACACCTGGTTTTCAAGCCATCTTGAGAGGACTTGCCAGGCACCTGCTAGGTTCCTGCTTAGCCTAGAATTTGGGAAGCATGTGGGTGGTATTCACTCTAATCCTGTCCACTCACCAATCCGTGTATTCAATCGGTAGGGATTTGCCAAATGGATAAGCAACATCCAAGAGGCTGCAGGGGAGTGGAGCCCCGTCTCTGCCCCGGGCCTTGCCTCTGCCCTCAGGTCTTCTCAGAGATGGATGAGCTGCAGCTGCCGGCTAACTCCAGGCTCTGGCGTCATCCGCAGTTCCTGGTCTGAGGTCCCTGGGAGAGAGAGCGTTGCCATGGGTGAAGAAGGGGCACTTTCCTGCCTCCGCGGCCTGATGGGAAAGGAATGTGCCCCACTAGCGCTTCAGGTGGGCAGAGGGGCCAAAGGGACCCACGGGGAAGCAGTGGTCCCCTCTGCCACAGGGCCTCTAGGAGAAAGGACTCTGGTGTGAGTGGGGCCAGCCCTGGGATCATATCACCTAGTGGGCACGGCAGGGGATAGGTGGCTCCATTGCCTGACCAGAGGCCCCTCCACCAACATTCCCCCAAAGAGCCAAGGAGGCCAGTGCTCTTCTTGCTGTCTGGACCAAAATGTCCTTTTTAGTCCTGGCTATTTTTCTATTCTTTCTGTTTTAGAAATCTCAATTTTAGCCAGGGGTTTTTAAAGAAAACCCTGAACCCTTTTTTTTTTTCTTTCTTGAATTCTAGTTTTGCTGGTCTTCTGGTTTTATTCTGGTTTCACCTGGGGAGGGATGTGAATGAAACCAGACCTTCTCAGAGGTGGTCTGGAAGAAGGCGAAGATGAAGATATTTGTATCTGGATATCTGTTGACTGGTGCCAACTGTGTCCTTGGGGACCTCTTGCCTGCTGGTGCCGTGATCCACTTGGAATCTCCTCAGTGCCTGCCTTGGGCTTCCAGAGCAGACACAGCAAGCAAATTGAAAGTACATTTGGTTCAAGAGCTGAAATTCCTTTTGGAAACCTCAACTTTGACTCCAGACCTTGAAGTGTGGGCCGGTGACCTGGCTGGAGGTGCTGGATCCTCTGATTTTGCCTCCGTGCTGCTGGGTCCTGGCCATGGGCCATGGGAGGGGCCAGGACCTGAAAGAAAGACATGGAGCACAAGAGGATTCCTTCTCACAAGCCAGAGCTTCCCTCAAGAACCTGGGACTGGTACTCTGCACATGAACAAGAACCAGTCACTTAAACCTCCTGTGCCTCGATTTCTCCCTCTGCAAAGTGGGGCTGATGGTTCCTATTTGTCAGCACTCTTGCTAGCAAGTGCTGACTAAAGGCAAAGAAATACCCTGTCTCCGTGTATGTCTCTGAATGCTTACACGCTATACACACATTCACGTAATCACCAATTTTCAATGTCTGTTTGAAATTAGGACTCCTGAGTCAGGGCTGAAGAGGTGAGCACTAGGTAAGCCAGCCTGGGCCTCAGGGGCTGACTCATGGGGCTTTTGTTCAGCCCTATTCCTCTGGGGTACAGGGGTAAATCAGGACCAGGTGACCTTCAGCCTGGGCGCCAGGTGTGCCTCCCACCCCCAGCAGAACTGTACAACAGCCCTCTGGGTAGGCCAGGCTGGCTCCTGGCTATGCTGGAATTTCTGTCCCCAGGAGGCCTCGGGGACTGGGTAGGTGAGGATGGAGGTGGGTCAAGGAGAGCAATTATTTTGTTCACCTTACAACCTAGGGAGCTTGCAGCCCACACCACCCAGTCCTGGGCTCCACTCCTCTCAGGGCCCATCATAGGGTTAGCGGGAGAGGAAGCCTGCTCTCTTCTCAGAATAAATGTTGCTGCAATTCGAGAAAGACTCCCGTGTCTATCTGTCCCTTGGGGTGGGGGTTAGATGACTGTCCTCTGGTCAGAGGGATAAGACAAGCAAGTGTCTATGGGCTGAGATCAGTGGGATCCTCAGTCACTCCTTCATGCAGCAAATTGGCAGAGGGCTAAGTGCCGAGCCCCATTCCGAGCCCTGGGGAGACAGGAAAACAGTCCCTGCCCTGAAGCGGTCCATGGACTACTGGGAAAAAACTAACCATATGCTCTGACCCAGCTAAGTACTGCACGGAGTTGTTGAGAGGGCAACAGAGGACTTGCTGGGGATCTTTTAGTCTGCTGGGTCAAGGGAGGCCTAAGGCTTGTTCCAGGGAAAGGGGCAGCCACGTGGAGGGCCACAGGAAGAGGAGATGGGCTTGTGGGGCACAGGTGGGCATAGGGAGACCAGAGCAGAACTGTGGGGAGGAGCAGGGTTGGAATTTTGAAGGCAGAGTTGGCAGACCACAGTGATAGCTTAGATTTGGGTTGGGAGGGGAGCATGAGTATAGGAGGAGGGCAAAGTGAAGCAAGAGTGGTTCTGTGGCTTGGATGTGGCATCCTACAAAGGCTATTGTGTTGGAAGCCTGGTCCCCAATGGAACAGCAATGAGGGGCCTACTGAGAGGGGATTAGCAAAGAATAAATGGGCTGTTATGAGACTGGATTGGTGCCCATGAGAGCAGGTGACTAGAAAGTGAGGCAACCATACCTGTTTTGAGTTCTACTTCATGCACACAGTTCATGACTCCATGCCATCCTTTGCCAAATCACGGCACAGTATGAGGCCGCTGCCTGATGTGGCCACCCAGGCTTGGACTTTTCAGCCTCCAAAACAGCCATGATTAACCTCTTTTTCTTGGGAATTACCCAGTCTCAGGTGTTCTGTTATTACAAAACAGGATGGACAGATTCCCAGATTTCTTCTTGGGAGTGTGAGAAATGAACTGGGCGACCTCTTGCACAGTGCCTGGGTCACGGTGGATGCCCAGAAAAGTGTAGCAGTTACCACAGGGTCTGAGACCACTTTCTCCTCCACAACCTCTACACCCCTACCCTCCAGCCCAACAACTCCCACTAATATCTCTGCCCCAGCTGCCGCTGGGGGCTGTGGGCAACCCGTATTCCAATCAGAGAGCCTCTTTTTCCCCATCTGTGTGGGCCCAGGCCATCTGCCCTGTCCAGCCTGGAGCCTCTGAGAAAAGTGGTTTGAGGAGTTCTAGTGCTAAGTAATCAGCTGCAGGTAAGGTCCAGAGGTGGAGACTGTTTTGGAGCAACTCCTGCCAGGGTCACCGGACTAACGTGCCCTGGGGCATCCTGAATCTGAGGGAACCAGGCCCTGCAGACTGCCAGAATAACCCCATCACACTGAGTCTTGTTCCCTGTGGTGCCTGTGTCCAGCAGGGGGCACTAGTAGTCCTCCCCACCCCTCGTCTCCAACTCCTCCATCTTCCTGGTGGCTTCCCTGAGGACACACACCTTTAATTGGAGACTTGGAATTCAAAAGCTTCACTGCTTCTGCTGGACCTAGAGCTGTACCTGGAGAAGTGCACAGACGAGGGGAGGACACTGAGAGAAAGGACTGGGTTCAGAAGGAGTTCTCCAGGCCATCCTTCCTGCCAGTGCTGATAAAGATTTGCATACTGCTTCCAATTACACATTTCACTTTGTCCCGTTATATGTGAGGCTGCTTCCACAGTGATAGCTTGGTACTCGTTGTTAATTGGTTCTGAGAGGTGCGATGCGTACCAAACAATGGCTGGAAAGAGTAACGAGTCTGACAAATTCTAACTTGGGCATCCAGTGCGAAATAAATGACAAGTACTAGGCCACAATTTTTGCATCAAAATGTGTCAAGCACCAAATTTGACAAGTTTTAGAGCAGTTGAGTATGACCATATGTACAGATATGAGTGTAGTTAGCTGGTTTGGCGAGGTTTCTGGATGATTATAAAAGGGCACACATCCCCCAACCCCCAGAACAAGTTGTGGGGGCAACACTGACTTGATGAGCTTCAGGGGGACACATGTAGGGACGTGGTCTGGGGCACAGGTGGTGTGTGTGCAGGGAGGGAGAGCGGGGGCCAGAACACTGCTCACCCACAGTCCATCTGCCGTCCTGCCTGCCTGGCCAGGCCTTGTCAGAGTCTCAAACAGTGTCTTGGAAGAGAGTGGTTGGGCGGAGACTCTAGCAAATCAGTGACCAGGTCAGGATCCCAGTGAGGCTTCCTACTAGGTGCTGAGGCAGCCGGTAGTGGTACTGCAAACGACAGGAGACACCTGAGGCCCTGTGTGCGGCCCAGGGCCCCACGTGTGTCTGCAGCACAGCCAGAGACTGCAATGTCCCTGCCTCCCTGTTGGCTGGTGGCGCTCTGTGCAGAGCCCTGGGCAGCCTCTGGACAGTAGTCCCAGCACAGCCCTCCCCCCACGTCGATGTCACCACACCCAGACCTTGGAGGCCCCCTTGGGCTCCGCCTCCTAGGAGAAGGCTCTGGAGTGAGAGGGGAGGGTGGCAGTGCTGGCTGGACAGTCGCCTAGGCAGAAGGAACAGGGGAGAGAGAGAGAGAGAGAGAGAAAGAGAGAGAGAGAGGTATTCAGGACACGCTGCGGGATAAGACCCAAGCAGGGGCAGCATATCTGCAGACTGTGCCAGACTGGTGACCCCAGCTTCCTGAGTTCTCCGTGCAGGTAGCAGCTGCAGCCAGGCTCGTGGGACACTGCAACTGTGCAGCTGGGACTCAGGTAAGGATGGGCTGCCCTTGTCCTGCACTGGGAGAGGATATTTTGGGTTTGGGAGGAACCCCTGCCCCTACAGCCAATTGTTCATGCATTTCCTGCCACCCATGGGGCTTCACCACAGCAGCCATTGAATGAAATTGTCCTGAGCTTGGGAAGATAGAGATTTGTACCCTGGAGAAGGGAAGGGCCAAGGAGAACTGTGTCCATTGAATTGTCTCTGAGCTGGGGCTGGGCCTGGGGAGTGTCCTGGGGCCAGGGGAGCAGGTGTGCTAGAGTGGTAGAGAGAGTGCAAGAGAGTTTTCTGTACCTATCTCTCAGCCTCCTGTGGTCTCTCTTTGACACTCCTCTGTCTCCTTGAATCAGTCACTTCCTTTCTCTATTCCCCAGTTTCCTGAAATCTGTGATCTGGGAGCATGATACCCCACCACGCAGGATTGCCATGGGCACAGCATGGAATCAGGCATGGGCTTAGAAATACAAATGCTGCCTGTGTTCCCTACTGTCAACCTGAAAAGCAAAGACATTGAGCATGGTCTAGCTCTTAGTTTTAGAAATAAAACGCATACCTCATAGTTTTTCTAATGGATGGGCTTTAAATTCTACCCCCTTGCCATCTTCCAAAGGCCTTACACTTTCATAAAAATCCTGATTTGCTCCCTGGCTCTCATGGCCCATCCTGATGTCCAGTGCCAGCACAGTGACCCTGGCCCAGGGGGAACTGCTGAATCCTCTTCCCTGCCAGCCGCCCAGGCCTGTGCAGTTCTCAGGAAAGACCACATATCCTCTGGGATCCAGAGCTCCAGGCCTCCAGCCCTGAGGTCAGGGCTCAGGTGTCAGGCAGTATCATGGGCAGAGGATCAAATACCCCAGCACCTCTGAATGGGCCCTTGTGAAAAATTGATGTCCATCCTGTGGGCAGGTTGGGGGCCTGGGGGCCTCATGCCTGGGCCTGTGGACCAGAGCTGCCACTGATATCCATGCTCATCCCACGAGTCTTCCTGAGTCCATCTCTGAGCCTGAATGAGGCTGAAGAACAGGCAATGGCTCAGGCTCTGGTCTGGCTCTGACCTGGCCCTGGCCCTGCCCTGCACCAACTCTCTTTAGAAGCAGAGGTAGGGACAGGCTCTGACCCAGACAGAATCATGCATATAGTCAGAGCTGGGGCAAAGGTAAACGCAGAGGTTCTTGGCAGCCTCAGGGTTGTCAGGGAATGCTTCCTGGTGGAGGTGTCATCTGAACTGAGCCATAACCATAGGCAAGGTTCTGCTAATCAGAATTCCAGGAGGAAGGGGCAGTGTAAGCAAAGGCAAGGAGGTCTGAGGAGAGTTGCAGTATTTCAGGAGTAGTGAGTCACTAAGAATGGTCCATTGTAGGAATAAGGAGAGAAAACGCTCAAACATCAGCAGGGACCAACCTATGCTGGGCCTTAAAAACCAGGCTGTGGAGATTTAAGTCTTCCCTCCCAAGGGCAAGGATGCTTGGGAAAGATTTTATCCAATGTGTGCCATGCACAGGTCATGTTTAACCTGTGACTGTTCCCTCAGACCAGGCTGCCCTGTCTTCTGCACTTCTGGGGCATCCCTGAGCTAGGAGGCCAGAGGCCAGAGGCCAAGTCCTAGCCCTGAATTTGCCTTGTCCTTCTGTGTGACCTTGACACAGACCCAGGTCTTGGTCTGTCTCTGGGCTCCTTTGCCCAAACAAGTAGACTTGCTCCTTCTTGGGAGCCCCTTGGGAGCCTCAGGATGACAGTGACTGAGAGAACTACAGTGGCTCAGCTTCTCTGGGCAACAGAGCTGGGGACAGAGGATGAGGCTTGGGTCACTGGAGCTGGCCTGAGGCCAGAGGAGAGAAGTCAGGGAGGGTTCCCCCGAGGGAGGAGGGGCTGTGGCTTTGGGAGGTTCCCCGGGTAACCCCTGCTGGGCTCAAGGCCTCCGGCGCGCTGGTCTGCTCAGAGGCTGACAGGGTCTCTCTCCTGCAGAACCGTGTCTGCCAGGCAGTAGGTAGCAAGAGCTGTGACGCAGAACCATGGTGATTCTTCAGCAGGTGAGTGCTTCCGCACCTCTGAGTCCTCCGGCTTCTTACACCTGAGTCAGGGCTGCCCTTGCTGGGTAGCTCAGCCTGCTGCCATCCCATCCTCTTGTCTGTTCGCTTCACCGTGGGATTCCCCCTCCAGTCTTATCTCTTGGGAAATCCCTACATGTGCTTTAAAACCCAGCTGAGAAACTCTGTGGGGCAGGGGTTGACGAGGCTGCTTAGGAAGGACCCTGAGTCTGATTTGTCCTGAGGGCCTTGGGCAGCAGTGAGTGGGGATGGCATGGCCCAAGTAGAGGGGTTTTATGGAAGGAGGCAGAGGGTGTTGCCACTCAGCCAAGCCCTCCAGTCCCCCTTCCTCCGGGGCTACAATGGCCTCCGGTCCTCAGCCTTTCCCCGTGACCAGCCTGAGGCTCTAATGAGCTTCTGGTCTCCAGAGCAGGACCCAGGAATGTGGGCACCAAGCCAGGTGGGGCTGGCATAGGGCCTTACAGTTTGCTGGGATGGGTGCTGTGGGGACTTAGCCAGCAGCTGCCTGTCATGCTGGGCCACCAGAGGCAACTCAGCAACCTTGTTCTACAGTCTGAGGCCACCTGGACTCAGTGTGTTCATGTGTGAGAAGGCAGAATCAGCACAGGGTTCCATTCCAGAGCCCCTTGGCCTGATAGCTTGTTCAAAGGCCCATCAGAGATGGCTGGGAATGAAGAAAGAAAGTAGCCTTCGTTGAGTACTGTGTGCCAGGGCTGGACCGCAGTGGACTGGGTGAGCAGGGACACAGACGGCCTCTCAGAAGGAGGGCCTGGGCGCCCCTTACCTCCTAAGGGTGTTTTCCCTCAGGTAGGCCTCTGGCTGACTGTAGCCTCTGTGTCCCCCTCCTCCTTCTTTCTCTGAGTGCTCACCCACCTGCCC
This sequence comes from Dasyprocta punctata, assembly GCA_004363535.1. Lineage (NCBI taxonomy): Eukaryota > Metazoa > Chordata > Mammalia > Rodentia > Dasyproctidae > Dasyprocta > Dasyprocta punctata. The sequence goes on from RJWM01009137.1 coordinate 45,730, forward strand.
TGTGGGGGCCTCTGCAGGGAGCAGGTACCTGTAGCTAAATGTTGGTTCTGCCCACCCCTCAAACAGGGAGTACCTCTGGTGCCATCAATATCCTAGCTCTGCAGTTCTGCAAGGCAGGGCCCACACACTTGGCTCCATCCTGAGCTTTGCTATTGACAAGAGGGAGAGCTTGGGGCACATTATTTAGCCTTCTCTGAGCTCAGTGTCCTCCCCTGTAAAGTGAAGATGAAAGCCCTCTTCTCAGCACTGCTGTGGTGAGGCTAAAATGCCACACTTCCTTCCACGGCCTCCCTGCTCTCGTCTCTCCTCTCTTCATCTTGCCACCTCCTTCCCCATCCTGCAAGATCCATAAAACACTCCTGCTCCTCTTCTTGCCTCAGGAACTGTCCCTGCTCAGCCAACCCCAGGTCTTCATTACACTCCATTCTCTTTCCCTGCCACATTGGTCCTCCCAGGGACCCCTGAAATGAAGGACAGCCTCCTCTTTCTCCTCCTCCTCTTCCTCCTCCTCCTCCTCTCCATCTCCTCAGCCCCCACAGTGATCCACTCTGCCAAATGAGTGCAGAATACCAAGTGCACCACCATCAACCCCAGGGGCTGGGTTTGAGTCCTAGTTCCATCATTTTCCAGCTATGTGGCTGTGGGCAGATTGCTGTACCCATTTTCTGCTTATGTAACAAAAAACTGATGATGGTACTGAGCTGAGACCAAAATCCCAGTGCATATAAAATGGTTAGCTCAGTGCTTGGTGCAGGGCTCCATAGAGACTTCCATGACCACCACTGGTACAGTAATATTAACAGTGTTCCTGGGTGTGATATCTCCCAGTCCTTTGTTCTCTCTTTATTTGGAATGAAAAATCTCAGGAGACCCCAAAGGAAATGATAGTTTTTTTCTCCATGTATAGAGTCACCCCATATGGGACATACCAGTGACAAGGATTCATCCATCCTCCATCCCTTCATCCTTCCATGCATCCATCCATCATCCCTATGTTTCTGAACCTCATCGGGTACCAGATGCAAGAGGCATCTTCATAAAATGATCCAAGAACTCAAATCTTTTCATTCATGAAGAAGGGTTATTCATTTGGTAAGGACTCTAATCAGCAGAATAGAATCTGTGGTGGTGTCCTATGTGCCAGGCATGCTACACACGATCTCATTTTATCACAAGGCTATGAGGTAGGCACCTATGCGACAATATCCCTGAGGCCCAGGATGCTTACTGAAACTTGAGCTGGGTGCATCTGGACACGGGATGGAACCATGCTGGGGGCGGAGGTGGAAACAGGCAGGAAGAGGAGGCCTGAAGAAGGCTGCAGTGCAGGGAAGAAGAGGGTGGCATAAAGGTATGGGCCGAACAGATCAGACTGGCCATACTAGGTGGCATTTGCGGGTCTCTCCTAGCACATTTTGGCAGCATGGACAGAACCATTGTGTTTATGGCCTTGGAGTGTTGTGAGGGTGCCTGGGGATTCCTGGAGTGTCTGAGGCTGCGTCCTCTGGCCCCATCTCACCCACCAAACAAAGCAGCACTGAGCCCTTTTTCTCCATGCCAGGTGGGACACCAAGAATGCAGAGAGAAAGTGACTATTCCCTGCCCAGGCAGAGTTTCCAGAGCAGCAGGGCAGGATCGTGAGGGGGACTGCTAGAAAGAAACTCTGTAAACAGAACTGTGACATCCAGGGCTCCAGGGCACACAGCAAGTGTGAGGGCCTGAGAATGGGGAAGCTTCTGCAGGGATGCAGGCAGGGGAAGCTGTGAGGCTGTTGTAGTTGCGTCTCACAAACACGCGGGAACTGAGGGCTCAGGAGGACTTGTAGGTGCCAGGGTGGGAACAAGAACCTGGAAGTCTATGGCACACATGATTCATTTCTTTGAGGACCTCGGGGAAGGTCGTTTGTTTATTCGTTTGTTTCAGTCTGACATGATTTCCTACTCTATGGTAGGGCCAGCATGAGGACTATAAGTACTTGGCCCAAATTTTTGGGCAGGGAAGTTGGAAGATATGTGTTATGGACTGGTGGCAGCTGGGTTGACCCTTCTGGCAAAATATAATGTCCTTTATTTCTTGTAACGATTTTGACTTCAAGTCTGTTTGGTCTAAGAGTAGTACAGATACCCCGGCTCTCCTTTGGTTGCTATTTGCATGGAATGCTATTTGCATGAAGCCCTTCCACTTCTAACTCGTCTGTGTCTTGAGATCTAAACTGACTCTCTTGAAGGCAGCAAGCACATAGTTGGATCATAGGTTTTTACTCATTCTGCCATCTCTACCTTTTTGTGGGAGGAGGTGTACCAGGGATTGAACCCAGGGTCTTTGCACTGAGCTACATCCCCAGGTCTTTTAAAATTTTTTATTTTGAGACAAGTACTCTCTAAATCAACCACACTGGGTTCAGACTTGCAATCCTCCTGGCTCAGCCTCCCAGAGTATTGGGATTACAGGTGTGCACCACTATATCCAACTCAATACCCACCTTTCAATTGAAAAATTTAGTCCATTTATATGTAAGGTAATTTCTACTAAGGAAGGACTTCTGCTTTGCTATTTGTTTTCTATGTTTTAAATTTTTCCCCTCTCAATTCCTTCATTACTGCCTTCTTTTGTGTTTAACGACTTTGTCCTCATGTACAGATTTGATCCCCTGTCATTTCTTCTTCTGTATGAGATTTTCTTTTTAAAAACTTTCTAGAAGTATTTTTCTTTAAAGGTTAGCCTTTGGTTTACAATTAACATTTTAATGTGCAACGTAATTTAAGATCAAGTTAGCTTCAAAAAGTACATAAAAATTACATTCTCATATAGTTCTATTCGTTTCCCTTTGTGTTGTCACAGATTACTCCTTTATACATTGTATGTCTATTAGCATAGATTTATCATTATTTTATGCATTCACATAGGAAAAAAAGAATTATAAACCCAAAGTTCAATTAATACTTTTTCTTTGCTTATACAGTTGCCTTTATGAGGGTCCATTTTTCTTCATATGGCTTTAGGTTATTCCCTGGTGTTCTTTAATTTTGTTTAATTTGTTAGGCTATAAATTACACACAACAAAATTTACTATCCTAACTATTTTTAAGTGCACAGTCCAGTGGTATTAAATAAATTCCTAACGTCGTGATAGTCATTCCCACTAACCACCTCCATAACTATTTTCATACCGTAAAAGTAAAGTTTCACCCATCAAGCAGTAACTCTTCTCGCCTTGGCCCTGAAAATCACTATACCTTCTGTCTCTGTGAGTTTGAGTACTCCAGGTGCCTCATGTAAGTAAATCACATACAGTTGTATTTTTCTGTGGTTTATTTTACCCAGCATAACATCCTCAGAGTTGATCCATGTTGTAGTAGGTAACAGAATTTCCTTCCTTTATAAGGCTGGATGATAGTTCATAAATGTGCACAGCATGGTTTTTCTATCCAGTCATCCACTGATAGAAACTGCCTGTTCCCATGTTTTAGCTCTTGTGAATGGTGCTACCAGAACATAGGTGTACAATTATCTCTTTGTGAACTTGCTTTCAGCTCTTTTGAGTACTGTAGATGCCAGAAGTGGAATTGCTGACTCATACAGTAATATAGTAAGTCTACATTAAGCTTTTTGAGGAACCTCTATACTGTTTCACACAGTGACTATATTATTCCCACCTGCAATACACAAAAGTTCCAATTCCTCCACATCCTCACCAATGCTTACTGTCTGTTTTTTTATGGTAGTCCTCCAAGGATAATTTTTATATTTTCCTTTTAATTAGTGATGTTGAGCATCTTTTCATGTACTTCTTATGCATTTGTATATCTTCTGTCAAGAAATGACTATTCAAGTTCTTTGCCTGTTTTTGAATGAGTTGGTCTGTTCTTCAATGCCCTTTAATTTGTAGCAATTTTACAGGACAAGACAAATGGTGACAGACAAACTCTCTCAGCATTTATTTATCTGAGAATGTCTTAATTTTATCTGTGTGTGTGTGTGTGTGTGTGTGTGTGTGTGTGTGTGTTATTGGGCATTGAACCCAGGAGAATTCTACAACTGAGTACATACCTAGATCTTTTTTTTTTTTTTTTTTTTTTTTGCGGCACCAGGGATCGAACTCACAACCTCGCGCCTGCCAGGGCAGGCGCTTAAGCCGATGAGCCAAACTCCCAGCCCTAGTTTTTTGAGGCAGGGTCGCACTATGTAGCTCAGGCCAGCCTTGCGCTCACGTTGTAGCCCAAGCGGGCCTCGAACTCACAACGCTCCACCTACCTCAGCCTCCCGAGTGCTGGCATTAAAGGCGTGCGCCACCACGCCCGGCTGATCTTTTTATTTTTTGAGACAAGGTCTTGATGAGTTGTCTAGCCTGGTCTCAAACTTGTAATTCTCCTGACTCAGTCTCCTGATTAACTGGGATGACATACATTACCAGCACACCCAACACACTTTTATTTTTGAGAGATAGCTATGCCAGACATAAAATTCTTAGTTGACAGTTTTTTTTTTTCTTTCAACATTTTAAGTGTATCATTCTACTTCTAACCTCCACAGTTTCTTCTGAGAAATCAGTTAATAATCATAATAAGAGGGCTGGGGATATAGCTCAGCAGCAAAGGATCTGCCTGGCAACTGTGAGGTCTTGAATTCAATTCCCAGTATCAAAACAAAAAATCATAATAAGATTCCTTTGCATATAACAAGTCACCTCTGTCTTGCTGCTTTTCATCTTCTCTTTGTCTTTGTCACTTGGGGATCTGTGTGCAGAAGTTCTGGGTGCAGGAAGGACCAGGACCTCAGCACTTTAGAGGGTCTCCCCTGGGGAACTCTCTCCAGCCACCATAGCCTTCTCTCTCCACCCTTCCCTGTTATTCTCTGTGCTGTGCTCTTTCCTTTTGCTGGAATGCCTTTCCCCTCACGAATGCCTGAAAGATCAGGACCCCAAGCTGTCACCCCTACTGTGACTCCCTCAGGGAATGGCCATCACACTCAGCATTTGTTCTGACAGGCACCAAACAGAGGCCCCCCAAGGCGGGGCATCTTGCCCCAGGTAACAGCCAGGGAATGAGTGGCTGAACTGGGATTGAAGCTCAGCTGTCCATCCAGCTCCAGCATTTGAGCTCTTAGCAGCCACACTATCCTGTCTCTCAGGGCCAGTCTGTCCTTTATCTGGTGGTACCATCCTTATCTGTGTCTGGGTCTGTCCATTCCACTACGCAGGGAGCTCCAAGGACACGTCTCCTTGACAGTGTCCTCATTGCTTTGGTCTGTGACCATGCTCAGTGAAGGCTGGTTGTAAGGACAGATGGAAAATGACTGCGGGCCCATGACCAAGCTTTCTTGCATCTGAGCAGCTGGTACCTGAGGCAGTGGACCCGGACAAGCTGGTGGACACTGAAGGCTGCACTTGGTCTGGGCTTGGCAGGAGGAGGGATGTCCCCTGAAAAAAAGGTCCCAAAGGAGCGCAGGGAGGGCTGGGAATCCTGGCCACCAGTCAGTTTTGTGATGGGTGGCAGAGCCCTGGGTCTTGAGGCTGGGCTGCCTGCACCTGTGCATTCTATACAGCTCACAGGTCTCCTTTCCTTCCTTTCACCTACTCTGCTTCCTGCCGTTGTTTGCTGGGGGCATTTCCAGGATCCCAGACAATGTAGAGAGCTTAAAAAAGGAGCCGGGAGGCCTTAAGAGAGAAGAGAGAAAAAGTAGGAAAGAAGGGAGGAGGATGGAAATAAGGGTGGGTCACAAGGCCCTCTGCATGGCATGGTAGCCTCTGGCTTACAGCACTGGAGTCGGGTGCCCAGTCCAGTGTGGATGCCAAGACACAGGAGCCGGCTTGGCCCACTGCAGCATGAGCTCTGAGCTACCAGGTTGGCGCAGTATCCAGGGGGCGTCCAGGGGACCCGCGCTAGGCCTCAGCCGCTATGCTTGTGGCTGGACGTCACCTACAGCTGACCCTAGGACTGGGTGAGGAGGACTGGAGACAGACTTTTCACTCCTTTCCTCAAAGGAAGAATTTTATGTCTGCAGTCTCGAGTTGGCCAGTCAGGCAGAGGCGTCCACTTCCTTTAGTTCCCGAAAGGCACAGAGTTTATTGTCTTCTGTTCCATGATATTCCTGCGTTTCTTACCATTAAATATACTGATTTTCTCCAAAACTGTTCTGGGTGAGGTTTCAGGTGCCACTTACCCCAGGGCCCAAGGTTCGGTTCCCGCTGCCACGTTCTGTGACCCCAGGGAAGCCATCCGGAGTCCCCTGGCAGGGGCGTCGGGGTCCTCGGGGCGGGAGGGGTTCGGCCGCGCATCGCCCCCTCCCCACCAGGCCGCCGGCGTCACCTAAGCCGCCGTTGCCATGGGCCCGTGGCAGATGGCCGGGTTTAGGGTTCCCGGGCGCGGGCGGGCGGCGCAAGCGGGATTAGGTGAATTAGGGAGCCCGAGCCCGCTCGTCGCCGTCGCCGTCGCCGTCACCGGGCCCTGCGCGCCATGGAGCCCTCAGGCCGCCCCGCTGACCCCGGCGAGGCGCGCGCCCCGCAGCCCGGCAAGTGGGCGCTCGTGCGCAGCCTGAACCAGGCGCTCAAGACCTTCGCGGTCCTGCCGGTGAGCGGGAGTGGGAGGGCGCGCCCGGCCCGCAGGGCCTCAGTCTCCCCGCGGGTCAGGAGTGGGCCAGGCCACAGGGTCTCACAGCGCTGGTTATGCGGAAGGTCGGCGGCCTGGGGTGCTGTATGGGGCCCCTGACCGTGGCATCGATACAGGGGAATGAAACTCCCAACCTACTACATGTCCCAGGACGAGTTCGTGTTCTCTAAAATCAAAGAAGGAATTTTAGGAACAAGGGAGGTGCAGAGCAGAATATATTTATTGAGAGAAAGAAAGCTTCTGTCTGACAGGGAGACAGAAGGGGTCCCGAGTGGGTTGCCAAGGACTCTGTCTTTTCTAGGGACTTTTATAGAGCAAAATCACGAGGTGAGATGGGTCCAAGCTGGAGAAAAACGGGAACTTGCTAAGGTGGGACAGAACTGTGGTTAACCAATAAGACTAACTGCTCAGGTAAACTTGATTAAAATCAGGAACAATTGGGAAAGCGAGTCACGTAGTAAGTGGGCATGCTTAACAGCAGTGACTCTTCCTGTAGGGAGTTGGGATGGTGACTCTCGACTTCCTCAGGGTGATAGAGAACTGTTTGGTCTGTCAATCCTAAGGATGTGGGTGTATTTGCTTTGCCTTTTGTCTTGAGATCTGGGCCACAGTGGGAGGTGTTTGTCTCCTCAGAGGTCACAAGGTATCTGGTCTTTTGCACTGGCTCCTTCCAGAGCCCAGCCCTCTCTGAGTGCCTGTAATATTTTTAACTAACTCAGCTGCCTGTAACAGCATGACTGTCCCCAACTCACCCATTAGGCAGGGAGGTTTTGCATGTGGAAAACTAGGGAGTCCAGGTGAGTGGGTTGGGTAGGGAGGAGGGGAGACTTCCAGTCTTTTCTGGGGTGAGAGCAGGGAATGCTCCCCAGGGCACAGGAGTGCCTCAGCCAACCTTTGCCCACCAGCTAACTGTCAGAAAAGCATGGCCGCCCAGGATCCTCCCCATCAGCAAAGGTGAGCAATCGGACACTTTTTTGCTCGTAGGCGCCTTTGCAAGACACTTTGCCTGCTTTTTGTAGCTGTGAAATGAGGCTAATAAAACCACTGTCCCTGAGCACTCAGGGAGACAAGCAAGGCTGGGGAGACGGGGTCCAGGGTCAGACTCAGTGTCATTCCACCAGCAGGTGCCCAGATGCAACCCAGGACCCAGAGGAGGGAAGAGGCAGAAAGGGCAAAGGCCCTGTGGGGAACTGATGTTGATCTGAGGCTGCTCTGATATCTGGGGGGAGGCCTGCATTTGTGAGTCTCTCCTCTTTACCTGCACTGACTCTTTCCATTTTAAGACTGTTGAAAAGTGAGGCCCAGAGAGACTGAATGACTTACCTAAAGTCACACAGCCTCAGTGTGGCAGAATTGGAACCAGAAACCTAGTTACTTGACTACATGCCCATTGTGGCTGTGTGCTGGCTTTCCTGTGTGTGTGATGGTGAGGGGCCCTAGGAGAATATTTAGGTGGGCCCATTCTAAGAAGTCACTACCCTAGGGCTGGGAGCCTGCAAAGCTAGGGTAGGGTGCTAAGGGTCGCTCTGCTCCAGCCACTCATTTGACAGTTGAAAAACTAGACCTTCTCCCAAGATACACGAGCCACACTAAAGCATGTGCTGTGTCACAGATGGGACGTTCCATTCAAGGTGAGGCCCCCGTGGGGGCACCCTGCTGTATGTAAAGTCGTCACTGGGCAGTGGGGCCAGATGTCATGTCAGCCTGGAGACTGGCCACAGCCAGGGGATTAGGCCTGGAGCTGGGTCCCCTGACCTCGTGGCCACCTCCTGCCTCAATGCAGCTTCATCCTTCATCAGAGCCTCCTTCCTCCTTCCCTTCCCTCCCCTAGCCAGGGACCCCAAGTTGCCCCTGATTCTGCTCTTCAGGTGCCGACAAGTCTGGTCATTGATTTGATGACTGACCATGCCAGATTCCTTTTTCTCTTTGAGCCTCAGCTTCCTCACCTGTAAAATGAGGCCCCTCGCTCCCTGGCTGCATTCTGACATCGGGACTTTCCCTGAGCCAGAGGAATGTGTGTGTTCAGAGATTGTTTTGCCTTAGAGTCTCCCTGAAGCACCCTTAGTTGTTATTTTAAAATCTTTCCTCAAGCGCTGACCTGGACTTGAAAGAGTCGTCACTGTCCTGGTGAGAGATGAATAGATGGATTTGAAAATGAAAATCGTTCATGCCATTTCTAGAAGTTAAAAGAGTTCTAGTCACTTCTGCTTGCTGAGTGGCTCTGAACACCTCACTAGCCTCTCTGGGCCCGTACTTGCTGCTCACATGAGGTTTTTGTTTCTTTTGTTTTGTTGTGGCACCGGGGATCAAACTCACAACCTCGCGCCTGCCAGACAGGCACTTAAGCCACTGAGCCAAACTACCAGCCCTAATTTTTTGAGGCAGGGTCGCATTATGTAGCTCAGGCCGGCCTTGTGCTAGCGTTGTAGCCCAAGCTGGTCTCAAACTCATAATGCTCCTCCTACCTCAGCCTCCGGAGTGCTGGGATTAAAGGCGTGAGCCACCATGCCCGGCAAGGTTTTCGTTTTTGTTTTGTTTTAGTGGTACTAGGGATTAAACTCAGGGCCTTTGCATTGAGTTATATCCCAGTCCTTTAAAAAACTGTTTTGTTTGCTTTGAGGCAAGGTCTTGCTAAATTGCTAAATTGCCCAGGCTGGGCTCGATCTTGTGATCTTCCTACCTCAGGTTCCAGAGTGTAAGGATCACAGGCTTGCACCACCATGCCTGGCCATGAGATGTTTTATTTTGGCTATTCTATGTTTTCTCAGTGAGGAGCAAATATTTCCTACGATCCAGGGCTTGTCCTGGGTCAGGGAATACAAGTGACTCCTCCTCAGGACAGGGACCTTATCAGTGTTTCCTGTTTTGCTCGGAACTGGGCCCAGGGAATGTTGGGAAAGAGCACTGGGTCTGTCAGTCCTGGACTCTGGTCTTGGCTGTACCCACAAAGCAGATGTGTGACCCTGGACACATTTTGTGACCTCTTTGAGAAGTAAAGTGGAGACAGAATCCCCTGCATGAGGGTCATCGTGAAGGTCAAAGGCATTTCATTACAGGGGACGTGGAGCTTGCTATGGAGCAGACTGTGGGGTGTGGTGAGCTCCTATGGAAGCTGGCACTGTTGTATATGCACTCCGCCCCCTACACTCATCTTCTCACACATAGTCACGTCACACACTTTTACACCCACACTCACACCACTCCCACTGCCCTCCTTCTCTCTGAGACCTGGTCCCTGCTTGGCTGTGGGGCATCAGAGCTCTAGTGTGGGGCTGCGCTGTGAGTTGGGAGTGGGGGGCTGTGAAACCCAAGGGGAATACTCCATTCTCCGTTCTCCACACAGCAGCCGGCTATGAAGATGGATGGTGGATGGACAGATGGGTAGATGCAAGGATGGGCTTGAAAATGCAAGCCCGTTATCCTGTTTCCCGGGGCATCTTGTCATACTGAAAAGCAAGTCCAGCTCCGGCCTGGGGCTCACAGGGCTGTGTGACCTGTTGCCTGCCCTTGTTCCAGCTCATCTGGCTGGTACCTGGGCCTGCCCCAGCCCGGCAGCCACCTTTCCTGGCTGTTCCTGCTGCTCCCCAGGTGGGTGGGGCAGCAGCCAGCCTCACAGCTCCATGGAGGGCCAGGGGATCGGGTGGCAGGAGGGCCGGGTAGCAGACAGTTGTGAGAATGAAAGGCGCCAGGCCCGTGGTGGAGGCTCAGTAGGCGCGCGTGCTCTCCTCCTCCCCAGCTCCTCCAGTTTCTTTTCTGAGAAAGCGAGGGCTTGGTCTGTCTCTGACGTGCCCAGGCTCCATTTCTATGAAATGAGGTTCTAACAGGAACAGAAGCCTGAAACAGCCGTGAGCTGGTGTGTGACTCACTAAGTCCATCTCTCACTGTGGCTGAGGAAACTGAGGCTCAAAGGCTGGAGAGCAAGGCCTAGGACTTCTCACCTAAGACTCTCTTCTCATGCCTGGAGCCATTTCCATTGGGCCATTCCTGCAGGTTGGTCGTGAATGAGTTTTATCAGCTGTTATATTTCTGTTACTTGATATGAAGTTGTATTTTCACCAAGATTTCTAAATTCTCTCACACTCCTTGGGAGTTTGGGAACTACCCACAAATTCATATTAGAATTAGAATAAAATCCAGTCTTTTATGCCAAGGACAAAGGATCTTTGTGTCTCTCATGTCTTGATCGCTGTTCATATCTCTGACCTCCCTCATTCTCATCAGATCCTACCGTTACTGCCTCCTTGCTGTTCCTTCTTGCCTCAGGGCCTTTGCACATGCATCCCTACCCCTCCAGATTACTATCCCCTCCCCTTTCCTCCACTGCCTGCTTCTTACCCTTCAGGTCTCAGCTCAGAGAGGCTCCTGAGTCTGAGGCTGGCCACCTCTGTCTTCCTCCACCACTGGCATCCTTACCACCTTCACAGTGCCCACTAGTATCCGTTCATGTAAATAATATATCTGCTCAGGCATTTCTGTTTCCTTCAACCATGATGTGGACTCCACAGTCTCTGCTTCACCTCCAGCATTTAGATCAATTAGCACCTTGTATTCAGTAGGTGCTTAATACATGCTTAACACATCAGCACTGGATGTAGTTGTTCTAAGCCCATTTCTCTGATTTCAAATTTTAGATTTGCTTTGTGGGATGTGTCCTGAGAACCAGGCTCCAGGCCACATGATACAGGGGATGTAAAAGGGACACCTTCCCCCACAGATCAGGGCTGTCTCACAAGACAGGATACAGAGTAGCCCAGCACAGAGCAGGGCGTGGAGAGGACTTATCACTAGGATGCTGAGAATCTGCCCTGGGAGTCCTGGTGTCACCTCCTGAAGAGAGAAAGGAAGCGGTTTGAGTGGTTTGGTATTTGTGTCCAAACCCCAGCAATTCTGCCGGGCATAGGTCCTGGGGAGCCAGGCTTTGGGCTGGCCTGGGTTGAAAGCTGTCCTGCGGTGCAGTTGGCTTTTCTCTCTGAGCCTCTTCTTACCTCTCTGTAAAATGGGGAGAGAATGGCTGCTCCACAAGAGGGCTTGGTAACATCAGGGAAGTCCCAGCCCAGGGTGTGGCACTGGAGGGCCCCGAAAGCCCAGCTCCCTCTTTCTCCTTCTCTGTGTCCTAGTGGAGCCTTCCGTGGTACTGCAGTTAGGCAGAGGGCTTCGGGGAAGGGTGCCTGCCCCTGCTCATGTCATGCCCGGGCCTCTCGCCCACAGGGGGACTATGTGTGGATGGACCTGCGATCCGGGCAGGAGTTCGACGTGCCCATCGGGGCTGTGGTTAAGCTCTGCGACTCGGGGCAGATCCAGGTGGTGGATGACGAAGGCAATGTGAGTAGCCGACCCCTCTCCCAGCCTGCATGTCTGGGGAGGACAGGGCTGCCGGTGCCCCATGGCAGGGGCCAGGAAGTGACCTGCAGGGGGAGGATGGAGCCACTCGGTGCCTGTGCTCCCACTTCTGCCTCTCAGACACCTCCTCTTCTGTGCAGCTTCTTCCACTCCAGCAGGAAGGATCCCCCACTTCTCTGCCCAGGCTGCCTGTTCCACTTCCCCAAGCACCTGATCCACTCAGCACAGTATTTGAAGAAATCATGTCAGGCTCAGGGCTCCTTTGAGGACAGACAAACTGGATTCAAATCCCAACCTTCTAGGCATGCAACCTTAACCAAGTCTCCTTCCCTTCCAAATCTCAGTTTCCTAAGATGCAGAAAATCCTTTCTCTTGGCACTGTTGGCTCCTGAGACCATACATGCAGAGCACCTCCGGGAAGTTACTGCCAGCCTGAGAGTCAGGTGGTCTGTAAATTCCTATAATCTTGTCTCTCTGGTTGTGGCATCTGATGAATTCATTGTCCATTGGGATGCTGCCCTGGGTATCTGGCTAACGGGTTAGCCCTTGACCTCTTGGGGCCCAGGAAAAAAGGGACACAGGAAGTGTAAACTTGATAGGTGGTGATAACGGGGCTTTGTGCAGGGAAGGTGAGCTCTGAAGCCAGGGTCCTGCCCTGGGAAAGATGGGAGCTCTGTGCAAGGGAAGCCTGTGGCCTCCGAGCATGTGTATGACATGCACGTGCATGTGTGTGGCATGGGGGGCAGGTAGATGCAGTACAGAATGGTTGCACCTGGTGGGGACATGAAGGCCCAAGGGAGTTTCAACCTTGGATTGTGTCCAATGTTGTGCCTGGCACTGGGGACAGAGATACACCTGAGTCCCTGTGTCAGCTCCTAGTCTGAGGGGGGAGAGGAAAAATAGGTTACAGTGACTTGGAACAGAGGCTCTGCTCAGGAGTGGAGGGTTCAGGGGCCTCTAGGCTGGGTGGTGGATGTGGAGAGAGCTGGGGTCCCACTGGGTGTCCCCTCAGTGTTTGCAAAGCCTTTTGACCCTAATTCTGTTTTTGGAACTTCACTGCATTTGGAAAAGGCAGGATAGCCTAGAACTGTCATTCTGTGGAGAAACTGAGGCCCTGAGAAGCGTCGGTGCTGAGAATGGAACCCAGGACTCCTGGCTTCCATGCATGAGTTTCCCTGGTCAGCAGCTCAGTAGCAGCTGCGAGCCTCGGGTTCTGTCAGGCACACCTTTGTCGCCAGGTCTTTGGAACCAAGGGGCCCACAGTGTCCTTCCTGAGGCTCCAGCTCCAGGGCCCTCTAAGAAGCCGCTGTGAGGCTGCGGTCACAGAGGCACAGCTGCCGTGTAGTCAGTCCTGTGCCCCCGCCTGGAGTCCCAGGGTGGGGACCAAGGACTTTGGCTGCAGGCTTAGGTTTCACCTGGGTTGTATTGCATGTCAGCTGGTGTCCCGTAACTCTGTGTCACCGGATCTCCTCCTGTGCTGCACCCCGGCCCAGGCCCTGAGAGCGGGGGCTGCAGAGGGGAGAAGGAGCATGAATAGCTGGCAGGGGACACATTAGAAGGGCTGGGGGTTTGCCTCAGAGGCACGGGGTTTCTGGCACCTTTTCTGTCTCTGTCCCTTCCCCTCTGTCTGAACCATTGTTTTCTACCCCGTGTTCTTCCAAGGACTCCCGGCAGCTTGAGGCAGACACCAGCAGGTCACATCTGGCTCCCCAGAGTTCAGCAGGGGTCTGCCCAGGGAAGGCTACTGGGAAAGCGCTGTGTGAAAGGTTATGATTTCAGTCCTCACTGGAACCTTTGAGGCTGTCCTCCAGACCAGAAGGACCTCCTTCTTTCCCTTCCTCTACAAGCACCTGGTCTCTCCAATTGCAGGCCCAGTCAGCTCTTTCTGAAATGTCCTCATGAAATGTCCTCAGCCCCTAGTATGATCTGTTTAGTGTCTCTCTCTTTGTATTTCTCTGTCTCCATCTGCCTCAATCAATTTCTCTCCCTCTCTCTCTCTCTCTCTCTTTCTATCTCTCTCTCTCGCGCGCAGTAGCTCTAACTCTCCTTCTCTCTGTCTCTCCTACTCCTCCTGCTTTTTTCCCTGTTTCTCCCTCTCCCCCTCAGTGTCTCTGGCCTGGCTCCTGCCCTGGTTACACTTTGCCCCGAGCTAAGCCACAGTGGACCTTGGTCCGAGGCTGCTGCTCTCAGCTGGGAGGGGGCAGTGACTGGCTGTGCTTCTTAGCTGGATCAGTCATTTCACCTCGTGAGTCTGACTTGTCACCATAAAACAAGGCCTGTAATTCTGTTACTGAACATTACGAGGAATGAATTAGAACACATGCCATCTTTATAGACCCAAACACATTAGAGGACTCATCCCTAGCACTGGCTGAGTATTTCCTGGCCCAAGCATGGTGCAGGCCTGACAGGGGAAGGCTGTCCAGAGAAGCTGGCTGTTGCTGTGTCCATAAGTCCTCCCAGCATCTCCTGCAAGAAGGCATTATCCTCAACCCATTTTATAGAGGAGGTCATACAGGCTCAGGAAGGCCAAGTGACCTTCACAGGGTTCCTGGCATGTGATAGCGGTGCTGCCTCCTAACCTGGGTGCTGAACCATCCTGGCAGGAACCAAGCACTGGAAGGTGGGGCTGCAGGAACCCTTCCCCTCTGCCCACACCTGGGCCTGGGACAAGGCGGGAGTGGGGACAGGTAGAGGGAATTTTCCAAACGGATCAACTTTTCTCGAGAAATAGGGTACCTGGGAGCAAGGAATGTTCCACATGGGACTGGAAAGTCCAGGAGGGTTGTCAGCCTCACCTCCTGGCCCCTCAGGGATTGGGGAGGGCTGTGTGAAGACCTGACCTGTACTGAATCTCCTGGCCACAGAACACCATGGAATTGGTGTTGTGGCCCTGGCTGACCTTCCCTGATCCCTTCCCTCTGAGTGTCCTGGTCTGGTCACCACCCTACTCTAAGAGGCAGGGGATGATGTGGGGGAGAAAGGGTCTGGATTGAGGTGTAGCTGCCACCCATTTGGTGCTGAGTGGGCAGGACTGGGTGCCAGTTGGATAGGGCAGGGGCACTAATGACCAGATTTCTGCTGGTGTGCAGGTGTTGGGGCTGGCTGTGTTGGAGAAAAGCTGGAGGAGGCACGAGTGTGGGAGGACATGAAACATGCATTACCTCTACTCAGAAAGTCTAAGGGCTTGACGTGGAAGGTGGTGGAAAGGCCCCCTTACCCCTCAGACGTCAGTTCCTGCCTGGTTCCAGGCTCCTGGGTCCTGGCATTTGGGAATAGCAGGACTGTGGGGCTCCACTCCAGCTGTAACCACACCCTGGAACACAGATCTCTCTTTCTCTTTGAAGAGAGCCTAGAATTGAGGTAGTGCTGGAGACCTTCAGGGGAGGGTGGCTCCCAAGGCTGGAGGAACCCAGGGTTTTCTTAGGCGGAGGATGCACCCGTCTGCCACCTGGTGGCCCCAAGGAATATTGCAGGGGAGAATATGGGAAGCTTTAGGTCGCCCACAATGGGTCCCCCTCAGCTTGCAGACAGTTCTTCCCTTGCTCCATATGTCATCAGCAGGCCCTGTGAAGTATGTCCCGGGAGGTCGATGTCCCCTTGTGGCTGTGGGCTTTCCCTCTGACATGCCACACCTACCCCAAATGGCTGTCCTTGTTGTTCCCTGAGCCTGGCATTCCATCCCCACATCTTCTTATGGGTGTTTCTTTCTCCTCATTTGGGGCTAAACTGAAAGGCCACCTTCCCAGAGAGGTCCGGAGCACCCTATCTCACTAGCTTCCCCATCGCATATGCCTGTGTGTTTATTCTTGGCTTTTTGTGAAATTACTTTTTATGTATTTGTTTACTGGGCACTGGATTTGAAGTCATGTCTGACTCCAGTTATTACACTTTACACTCTGCCCTGCAGAGTGACTGGGGGGTTGGGGTCTAGGCACTTTAATGCCAACCGTCAAGGTTGGGCCCAGAGTCCCTGCCCTGTCTACCTGCCACTCTGCAGTGGGCCGTGCCATCCCGGAAGATCAGCTGTTAGAACTGATGGTGTTTGGCCTCAGGGGAGCTGCTCCGGGCCCCTTTCCATGTGCAGCACAGCCTGGGCTCAGAGCAAGCTGACATTAGGGCTGTGCTTCCACAGGAACACTGGATCTCCCCGCAGAACGCCACACACATCAAGCCCATGCACCCTACCTCCATCCAAGGTGTGGAGGACATGATCCGCCTGGGGGACCTCAACGAGGCGGGCATCCTGCGCAACCTGCTCATCCGCTACAGGGACCACCTCATCTATGTGAGTATCCGCCAGGAGCCTGGCCTCCTGCCGCTGCAGCTCTGCAGCTGGTCCCTGCCTAGCACTCATCTGCCACTCAGCCTGAAGCTCATCCTAGGCAGTGCTGGTGCGGCACGTGTCTGGGGAAGGGACTGTTAGCATAGAGTGTGCTGTGCCTCCGTAGAGCTGGAAGCCACTGGGGTCAGGGCTCAGTTAGTGACAAGCTTAGCACCTTGGCCAGGAGCAGGGTGGTGGTGGGGAAAAGGGGGTTGGAGCTGACACTGGGCCCTCAAGGTCAGAGGAGTCCAGCTACGGAGCATATAGCCTCAAGAAGGGGGTGGAGCAGGACCTCAAAACCTTGAATTCAGGCCAGTCAGCTCTTTCTTCTGCTCATCAAAACCCGAGAGACAAATAAAGCTCATCTAGGGCAGCAAGGACAGCAGTGGTCTAAGAGGGTGGTTCAGAGGATGGCAGAAGACAGGCCCTGGAGGCCATTTAGTCTAGCAGTTCTCATGTCTTTTGGTCACAAGAACCCCGAATGAAAATGGGGAAAGGTGAATTTAAAAAGGTGGGTAGGGAAGAGGAAGGGGAAAAATTATGGAGTACCCCAAAGAGCTATTCTTTAAGTGGACTGTATCCATTGAATTTACTGTTGTATGAATTAAAGCAGAAATTTAAGAAGTATTTATTAATTCATTTAAAAATAACCATACTAGGAACCAGACATGGTGGCACAAGCCTATGTTCCCAGCACTCTGGGAGGCTGAGGCAGGAGGACTGCAAGTTCAAACCCAGCTTGGGAAACTTAGTAATTTAGTGAGGCCTCATCTCAAAATTGAAAAATGAAAAGGGCTAAGAATATAGCTCAGTATGAAGGTCTGGGCTCGATATCCAGTAATGAAGAAAGAAAGCATAATAAATCCTTTACCGCATAGCATATATTAATGGGGTAAAAACTATATTTGTCAACATAAAAAATTAGCAAGCACAGTGGTATTGCTTACAAGTTTCTATTTAATTCTGACTCAATGGGTTTTATGTCTGCTTCCATGCAATCTGACATGCTGTTTGGTCAGACCATATGGAGACCATATGGCCTCACAGATTGTATGTGTGTGTGTGTGTGTGTGTGTGTGTGTGTGTGTGCTACTGGGGATTGAGCTCAAAGCCTCACACATACTGGGCCAGTACTACTATTGAGCTGTATCCCCAGTCCTTTTTAAAATTTTGATTTAAAACAGGGTCTCACTAAGTTCTCTAGGTTGCTTAGGCTGTCCTTGAACTTGCAGCCCTCCTACCTCGGTCTTTCACGTAACTGGAATTACAGGTGTGCACTATACCTGGAAGTTCTCACAGGCTTGTAGATGGAAAGGGAAGACTTCCTGAGAGGGGTTTTGGGACCATCAGGGAACTCTGACAATCGCTGTAGTGCAGTAGCTCTATTTTACAGACGGGGAAATCGAGGCCTCACCAGGTTTAGCTGGGCCCAGAGCTGTGCTCTGAGGTCATCTCATGCTTCTGACCCAGCCCCACCCAGAGCACCTTAGGGTGAAGGAAACCAAGTGTGTGACAAGAAGGGGCAGGAAGAGCCGGGCATGGTGGTGCACGCCTTTAATCCCAGCACTCAGGAGGCTGAGGTAGAAGAAGCGTTGTGACTTCGAGTCCGGCTTGGGCTACAGCATCAGCAAGGCCAGCCTGAACTACATAGTGCGACCCTGCCTCAAAAAACTAGGGCTGGGGGTTTGGCTCAGTGTCTGGCAGGCACAAGGTTGTGAGTTCAAACCCCAATACCGCAAAAAAAAAAAAAAAAAAAAAAAAAAAAGGGCAGGAAGGAGCCCCATGAGCAGTGCAAGGCTGGTTATCCCAGCCCCAGGGCCCAGACAGAGGGTGTGAGTGGCCTGCTCAGGTGGGCAGGGAGGAGGTAAGGGGTGGTGAGTGAGTGAGAGGTTAGGACAGGCTCTGCGGGTGGGCAGGGCTGAGAGCCTCTCCTGCTCAGGGAATGATAGCAGGCTCCTGGGGTGGGTAAGGTCAGCCGGCAGGGACACCTCCAGCAAGGGACACTGCATGAATAGGAGGCTGGAGGGCAGGACAGGCAGTCACTTGGCTCGTCAGATCCAGAGGGGAGCCAAGGCTGGAGGAGTCTAAGGGAGACCTGGAAGTCGCCCTTGAGGAATCACAGCAAGGTACTCTAGCGACCTGGGCTCCAGTCCTCCCAGCAGTGCTGGAATTAGGACCCTCCCTAGCTGCCACAGAGGCCACTGGCCACCATCACACTCAGGTCTCTGCAGTTTCTGGCTCCCCAGAAGAGAGACTGCCCCGGCAGCAACACCCACCATGTGGGCCCAGCAAGCAACTTTGCAGGGAGCCCCCTCCCTGTGCCCCCTCTCAGGCCTCACCTGCACTCAGAGGCAGGGCACAGCTGGCACCTCCTGACATGCTCAGTGTCACTGGGGCACAGCCAGAACTCAAGCCCTGGCCTGGGGCACCTCATGCATGCCAGAGGCCCCACTTGCATCTGCATGGTATTCTTGACACCTCAATCCTTTCTTTTCTCCCTGGAGGGCAGGTGGCCACAGATGAGTCTCTGTCGTGGCAAGCCGGGAGCCCACCTGTCCACCTGCCTGCCCAGGGCGCCACTGCCAGAGCTGACAAATGCATTATTATCATCCCTATGTAGAGGCCTGACCCCAAGGCCCACTCTCCGTCAGAAGGAATAGAGGGTCCTCTAACCTTTCTGACTTTGGGAGGCGGGGTAGCAGCCCTTGTGAGGGTGGGGAGGTCCCAGGTAAAGTGAGGTGAGGTGAGCAGGCTGCTTTCTTCTCAGGGGCTCTGACCAGAATCCAGCTGTGGTGCCTGGAAGGCCCAGCTCAGCTCCTCCCTGGGCCTGAGACGGTGGCTGTGGGTCTGGGGAGGTGTGGGGATTCAGGGAGGCTTCCTCAGCCTGCTGCGTCCATGGTTCTGTAACTTGGTGGACAAGGAGGACTAGAGGCCTTTGTCCCACCCAGAAACTGTACCTGTCCCTAGCCATGGCAACCCCCGTCACTTCATGGATTGGGTTACACTGAGCACAGCCCCACACACCCAGGATTTCCTCAGGTTACCATGACCGGCTCACAGCCTCGAGCTGAGTGGAGGTTCTGTCCCTGTCTGCCCAGGGCTTCCTGCTTCCAGCTGGCCCATCTCCAGGATGCACGTGGTGGGGGGAGCACCCCACAGTTGCTGATCAGCCCAGGGCACCCCAGGGTGGGGGAGGGTCCTCAGAGGACGCCTAGCAGCCCCTCACTGGGTAGCCCCAGGGGCTGATGGGGAACAGGTGGCAGGGCAGTGGGGATTTGGGGCTCCCTGATGCTGAGCAGAGGTAGAACCTGTCTGGGAGGTCAGGCCATGGCTAGTGGCATCAGGGGAGTCCTGGGCCTGTCTGCTCTCAGCCTTCCCATGGGCACAGTGCGTGGGGAGAGCTCCCCTTGCAACTGTAGGCAGCTGCACGAGTCCCAGGGTGGCTCTTGGTCTCCATGGCCTGCCGAGTGCTGATGGGGGAGTCCCCGGGGTGGCAGGCCTGGGCGTTCTGGAGGAGGGGAGCTGGAGGAGGATCTGGTTCCTGCCACAGCTCTCACCTCCTAAAGGCCGCTGATCTCTGCCTGGGGACCTGGAGCCCCTGCGGACCACAGGTACTGTGTCCTCCTTGGAAATTGTCCTTATCTCCTCCCATGCTTCCAGAGCATGGTTTACTACTAAAATCGAGCGAGAGGCCTCTGCTGGGCTGGGCGCATGAACTCTGTGCTGCCCTGGACTCTCAGAGAGAGGCCTACGGGGCAGTGCCAAGACCTCACAGGACTGATGGGCACTGAGGCCCAGAGGACCCAGGGTCCCCCTGTCAGCAGAGGCCAGCCCCTCCTCCACATCTCTTCCCTCTGCCCTGGCTGCCACCTGACAGCTCCGCAGGTCCTATGGGTGCATCCCTCAGTGCCTTGTTCATCCCACTCCCTAGTATCAGCTGGGTGACCTTGGCCGGCCTCCACTCCCGGGATGTTACTTCTCCTTATGAGGGGGCCGGTGGCCTTCCGAGGAGTAAAGGGGCAAGGAAGAAGAAGCCGCAGAGTCCTGGGCCCCGCAGGTCTCACTGCAGGTGGTTTGTGCTTGCTCTTCTGCTAGGGTGGTCCTATTCCTTTCTTGAGAAAGGAGGCTCAGTTAGTTTTTGTTGTTACTTTTGTGGTGCTAGGGATTAGACCGAGGTCTCATGCACACTAGATAAATCCCCTACCCCTGAGCTACATCCTCAGACCTTTTTATGTTATTTTAAGACAGTCTTACTAAATTGCCCAAGTTGAAAAAGCCTTGCTTTTGGTGATTTTGTCTGTTTGCTTTTTTTTTTTGAGACAGGGTTTTGCTACTATGCATTTATTTATTTTTATTTTTATTTTTATTTTTATTTTTTTTCAGCACTGGGGATTGAACTCACAGCCTCACGCCTGCCAGACAGGTGCTTAAGCCACTGAGCCAAACTCCCAGCCCGGTTTTGCTACTATAACGTAGGCTGGCCTTGAACTCTCAACTCTCCTGCCTCAGCCTCCTGAATGCTGGGATTACAGGGATACATCCACACCACCATTCCTAGCCTTAGAACATATTTTTAGATGGCTCTATGTGCTACAGAGTTGGAAGTTTCCCTTCCGACTAAGCCAGGAGCACTGCTACTGGTCTCACTGATCCTCCAAGAGAGCAACTATGTGTGTGCATGTGTGTATAGTTTTTCACTTTCTTGTCCGAAGACAGTAGCATTTCTTGTTACACTGTTCTGTACCTTTTCTGCCAACCACGCCCCGGGTCATACTTCCTGTAGTGTGCATAGGGCTACCTTGGGCTGTTGACAGGTTTCCCCAAGCTCCCTTCCCTGCTGGTTTCTAGGAACAGCAGCTACAATGCTGTCCACCCAGCCCATTCATCTAGACATTCTTTCAGTCACTCAGTGAACACTGCAGAGCATGTGCTTGCTATGTGCTGTGTACAGAGCCAGGCTCTGGGGGACAGAGGCTTTGACCCAGAACCATAGACGAGTCCAGGAAGCCACCTGAAAGGACCACATGGAGTATGATGGGCCCCAGAGGGGGTTCCTGCTTTCTGGAGGAGGTGTCATCTCAGCTTGGCCCTGAAGGACAAGGAGGAACTAGCTAGGTGAAGGAGAGTGGGGCCAGACATGGCAGGAGGGGGAGCGTGGGCCTTTGGTAATACAGGGGGGTCCTCCCGGCTGTGGGATGAGGGAGAGCAGCTGGCAGGCTCAGGGACTGCACGAGGAAAGGTTGTAGACTTTGTCCTGAGGCCGTGACAAACTGCTAGCGGGTTCCCAGTAGAGGGCGGCTCGGTCAGATCTTCTTAAAGCACGGCCTGGCTTGAGGGGAGGACAGAGTGTAGGGGTGAGGGTGGAAGCGGAGCCCGTGACAGGGCTGTGCGCCAGGGAGTCCGCTGTGGTCTGCCAAGAGGTGGTGGCCGGCGCAGGGCCAGCAGGTGGGAGAAGGGGTGGTAAGAAGGGCAGGGAGGTGCTGAGGGGCCGCTCAGGTTTCTGCCCTGGCCCAGGTTGGTGGTGGTGCCGTTGCTGAGCTGGGCAGGCTGAGAAGGAGCAGCGGTAGAGTAAGGGTGAGCTCCGGGATGGACAGGGTAGTGGACATCACACAGGGACCTCCGGGAGGCGGGGGAATGACGGTTCTCATGACCCAGAGGGCCCTGCAGGCAGTGGGCAGGGTGGAGCGGGCCACGGGAGCAAGGAGTGAGGGAAAAGGGCCCATGGCATCTCAGGGTCCCCATGCCCTGAGCCTGTCTGGCCCCCTCCTGTAGCGTAAAGTCTGCCCCCAGCCTCCCTGGCTGCCACTCATCCTCTGTGACCTTTCTCCAGCAGACCTCCCAAATGTCGTGCCCTTTCACGCCTCGCCACTCTGTACGCGCTGGCAAGCCATCGGGCTCTCACCCTCCCACCCTCCAGCTGGAGGAATCCAGGGGCTCCCCCAGCCCAGCCTCTTTAGGGCCTCCATAAAGAGCTGCCGAGTGACCACATGGAGTCAGCCTCCTACCATGTGGCAGTGAAAGGCCAGAAAGTTGAGCATCACACTCCTGAGAAAGTTTTAGGAGAAGAAGGGGCACTCATGTACCAGACACCTGGCAAAGGTTACAGCTTTGCCCTTTAGTCTTTACCATGACCCTGGGAGGTGGGTGTTAACCAGCCCCTTTTACAGATGTGCAAATTGAGGCTTGCCAATTGACAGTGCTGGCAGCTGACTCCCAGTCCGGTGCTGGTTCTCCCGCACCCCTAAGAGTCTTCCTGGTTCTCACAGCTGACAGGTCTGACCCGATTTTTCAGCCCAGTAGTATTGTTTGTGGCAAATGCCCTCTTCATCCCCATTTCCACTGACCAGCTCCCTTTTCACCTGCTCTCTCTGGCACTTTACAACCTCAGACCAACTGTGGAGGGCGGGTGAGTGTGGGGAGAGAGCCCCCTCGGAGGCCCGCTGGCTCGTTGGCTTGGCCCGCCACCCCCACCCTCTTGCCCTGCCCACCTCCTTCTCCTCCTGGCTGGGTCCTGGCATGGTGAGGCTCAGCTGGGGCTGGCTGTGGGCCGCTGGGGAGAGACTTAGTGGGGAAGGATGCACGTGGCTGGGGCCTGGGTCTCTGCACCGAACCCAGGGCCACTTGGCATGGCCCCCAGCCTAGGTGGGCATTTCCCCTGGCATGCTGTGCTGCCGCCACGCTTTCCCTGCATGGTCGTGCCAGGCTGAGGCTGCTGGGGCCTGATGTGGCTCTGCTGTCATGCTCGGAGCCCTGGGTGGGTGGATGGGGCGGGTGGGGCTGTCACCTCCCCTGTCTGGGCACATCTTTCTTCAGCTTCTCCAGGCCTCCACTGTCATTGCATCTGTCACCAATTCCAGGCTGACCTTTTCAAGCCTGGCGTGCTGACGGAGCATGGAGGAGCGACTCCTGAGCGCTCCTCCTGTCGTAATGGCGGGGCCCAGGCTGTGCTGCCCTTGTCTGGCCGGGCTCTGGGCTCACAACAGGAAGTCATCCCCATGGTGGCCAATCCGTGCACTGGGAGAGGAACCCTGCAGAGAAAGCACTGCAAGGCCTCTCAGCCAGCCAGCTAGCTGGCGGTGCTCTGTCCCTCCCAGCCCGAGGCTCCCTCCGCCCTGGGACGGTGCTGCAGGGACCCGGCTCCTCTGCCCCTTCGACAATTACTGGCTTGGTTTCGGTTTCCTGCTTCCTCACTAACCTGATATCTCCTCTGGACATGGTCCAGGTTTAGAAATTTTATTCTAAAATACGGGATGCAGGGCTTGGGGACAAAGATGAAAGGTAATATTTGAGCTGTTCCTACTCTACTCTGTGAATTTAAAAATACACATTTCCTTTCATCTTCATAAACAGTTACAGTATGC